>CBVK0100413998.1:0-19012 GCA_900067695.1 Picea abies
CTGCAAGGCCGACAATGAAAGGATGATGAAAGAACAAGAAAAACAAACTGAAATTAATGTGGTTTTACTACAGAGCTTATCCAACCTACAACGACAAATGCAGCATGAACCCAAGATACAGAAACATGGTCATGTCAGTGGCCACACTGAGAGGAGCACCTCAAGGAAGGTCCACCCCAGAGGTAAAGGACCAGTGCCGAACGATTCCTCTGAGAAGGAAGCTGGCGACTCAGAAGGCTCCTCCAACAGCAGAACTAGTTCCTATTCTTGAAGAAAATAGAAGAAGCAAAAACTCTCCAGGGGTCACAAATTTTAGGAATTCAGAAAGGCCAAACCACCCTCCTTTGATGGTGATATAAATAAGGGAGAGGAAGCAGAGGCATGGCTACTTGGACTGAAGAAATATTTCAGAGTCGATGATTTTTCAGAAAATTTGAAGGCCTGAGTGGCCACTTTCAATCTGCACGGAAAGGCTTCCATTTGGTGGGAAGATCTTAAGAATGTGAAAGGGGTTCACGAAGAGGACCTGTCATGGAAACAGATTGAGAAATACTTCCAGAAGAAGTATTTGTCGGAAAAATATTTCGACGAGAAGACAAAAGAGTTTTATGAACTCAAACTGGGGTGACTCAGTATAGAGGAATATGTCAACAAATTCCTCCACTTGTTGAGGTATGTACCCTATATCAAAGCAGAAAAGGCAAAGGTGCAATGCTTAATCAGTGGGCTACCCAAGGACTACCAGAACATAATTGAATTTGATGAGCCAAAGACTCTAGAAGGCACTATTCGAAAGGCAACATATTGTCAGGAATAGTATGGACATCGAGCAGAACCTTGTGAAGGATGGAAACCAAAGAATAGTTTAAGATTTCAGAAAAAGGGGATTAAATCCCCATCATTTAAGAACTACAAGAAGAACCCCAGAATGAACTTTCCAGCCCGGAGTGTACACCAGCAGAACTTTCCCTCATCAGGTGGAAATAAAACTTTTGGACCTACACCAGTAAAGACTGATAACCCAAAGAGAGAACCTCTGAAATGTTGGGGTTGCGGAGAAGAACATCTTCTGAGAGACTGTCCACACCGACAACAAAATAGTTGGAGGATTTATAACTTCCAGGAAGCTACTACCGTCAATGATGTGGCCAGGAGTGTGCCGCAGATTTATGTAGCCTTGGATAATGACCAAGCTAACCATCAAGCTTCAGTGGTGGAAATAGAAGGTATAATTTCCAACCATCTAGTGTCTATTTTGATTGACCCTGGATCAAATTTGAGTTATATAGCCCATAAGACTATTGATAAGTGTAAACTACAGCCACAAAAACACACAAATCCATGGTCAGTATAGTTAGCCATTGGCACCAAAAGAAGGGTAGCAAAGGTCATACCAGCCTGCCAATTAATGTTGGGAGAATTCCCCACCCAAGCAACCCTTAACATATTACCCCTGGGATCATATGATCTATTGATTGGTATGGACTGGCTAGCCACCCATAAAGCCAGATTGGACTGTTACCATAAAACCTTAGAATGTGTGAGAAAAGAAGGAAAAAGGATAACCCTTCAAGGGATCCGAAAACCTATTTCGGTGAGACAAATATCAGCCCTGCAAATGAGAAAGTATTGCCGAAAGGGTGTCCCCTATATGCAATACAGGTGTTGGAAACCATAGAAGATGACAAACCCAACCTTGAAGACCATCCTACCTTGAGAGAATACATAGATGTGTTTCTGGAAGAAGTACCAGGTCTACCTTCGAGAAGAGACATTGACTTCTCGATAGAACTTGCACCAGGAGCGGTGCTGGTGTCTAGGACACCTTACCGGATGAGCACACCTAAATTAGTTGAACTCAAATTACAATTGAAAGAAATGATGGATAAGGGTTATATTTGACCTAACGTGTCTCCATGGGGAGCACCAGTCCTATTTCTGAAGAAGAAGGACGACACCCTTAAACTGTGTATAGATTATAGACAACTCAATAAGGTAACCATAAAGAACAAGTACCCCTTGCCCAGGATTGATGATCTGTTCGATCAATTGGGAGGTGTGTCTATTTTCTCAAAGATCGACTTGAGGTCGGGATACCATCAAGTCCGAATCAAGGGTGAAGACATCCACAAAACTTCTTTCCGGACATGGTATGGTCACTATGAGTTTGTGGTAGTGCCATTTGGGTTAACCAATGCCCCTGCCACTTTTATGTGCTTAATGAACAATGTACTTAGTAAATTTCTAGATAAATTTGTGCTAGTTTTTATTGATGACATATTAATTTACTCTAAGAATAGAGAAGAGCATGAAGAGCATCTTAGACTTGTACTGCAAGTAGTCAAAGAGCATCAGCTCTATGCTAAATTCAACAAATGTGACTTCTTCCAGAAGCAGATACATTACTTGGGTCATGTCCTGTCCGAAGAAGGGGTAGCAGTAGACCCTGAAAAAATCAGATCTATCATGGAATGGCCTACCCCGAAGGATGTTTCAGACATCATATCATTTATGGGATTGGTGAGATACTATAGGATATTTATAAAAGGATTCTCCAAGATTGGTTGTCCAATCACTACCCTCCAGAAAAAGGGGACAAAGTTCCTGTGGACACCGAAATGTGAAGAAAGATTTCAAACCCTAAAACATCTCCTGACCCATGCACCCATGTTGAAAATCATTGACCCAGAAGCTGACTTCCTCGTGTGCACAGATGCCTGTAAGGAAGGGCTCGGAGGAGTCCTTATACAGAAAGGAAGTGTGATCTGCTATGAATCCCAAAAATTGAACGAACATGAAGTCAACTATGTGACTCATGATCTAGAACTGGCTGCCATAGTGCATGCCTTGAAAATGTGGAGGTATTACCTCCTAGGAAGGAAATTTGTACTTATGACAAATCACTGTGGATTGCGATATTTGTTTGACCAACCGAAGCTCAATGCCAGGCAGGCTAGATGGATGGCCCTCCTTAGCGAATTTGATTTCGAAATCAAACACATTAAAGGAAAATAAAATAGGGTGGTTGATGCCCTTAGCAGAATCATGAAAACAATTCACCTGGCAATGGTGAGCACCTGTGAGATAGATGTCAAGGAAAGAGTAAAAAATGCACAAGAGACAGATCCCTTCGTTTAGACAGTAACCTTACACCTACAGCAAGAAACCATCGGAGAAAAATATGAAGGCTACCAGATGACCGAAGAAGATCTGCTCACTTACACAAATAGACTGTATATTCCGAACTGTGACGACTTGAGGAGGTTCATTATGGATGAGCTACACAAAAGACCCTATACTGGTCATCCAGGATATCAGAAGATGATCACGGCAACCAGAAAACAATTTTATTGGCCTGGATTGAAGAAAAACATAGCCGAATACTTGGCCAAATGCATAGAATGCCAACAGGTTAAAGCAGAACATCGACACCCAACAGGATTATTGCAACCTTTACCCATCCCAGAATGGAAATGGGAAACCATCTCCATGGATTTTATCACTGGATTGCCAACTTCAACCAAACAGAATGACACCATTATGGTAGTGGTGGATAAATTGAGCAAGTCTGCTCATTTCATCCCTTTCAAATCGACTTGCAAGGCGATAGATATCACCCAAGTATTCATGAAAGAGATATTTAGACTGCATGGCATGCCGAAAGAGATAGTGTTTGACAGAGACACAAAATTTACTTCCAATTTTTGGAAATCACTGATGGCTGGTTTAGAGACCAAGTTGTTGTTTAGCACCGACTATCATCCTCAAACCGACGGACAGACAGAAAGAGTGAATCAAATATAAGAGGACATGTTAAGAATGCATGTAATGCATCAACCCAGGAAATGGGAAGACTACTTGCCATTGGTAGAATTCGCCTACAACAACGACTACCAAGCATCCTTAAAGATGAGTCCCTTCGAGGTCCTCTATGGTAGGCCGTGTAATACTCTAGTTAGCTGGAGTAACCCTGTAAACATGATTTATTTTGGACCCGACATGTTGAAAGAAATGGAACAACAAGTGACTCAGATAAAACAAAATCTGAAGGTCGCTCAAAACCGACAGAAAAGTTATGCCGATCAAAAGAGAACTCCAAGAGAGTTCAAAATGGGAGACCATGTATATCTCAGAATTAGGCCCAGAAAGAGTTCTCTGAAAATGGGAGCTTGTGCCAAACCTGTAGCCTATAGGCTAGGAATTCCTCCCACAGTCAAAGAACATAATGTTTTCCATGTCTCATTATTGAAGAAATATGTACATGATGCTAACCATATAATTGATTGGTCTGTGATTGAGGTGGAACCGGAGGGAGAATTTCTACCAGAGCCTCAATGCATATTGGACAAAAAGGAAACCCCGCTCTGGAACTAAACCATTGCACAGGTCAAGGTGTAGTGGAGACATTTTGGCCCAGATGAGGCTACATGGGAAATGGAGGATGCCATGAGACATGCATATCCGATTTTGTTTACTTCTGTACATACATCTCATGTTGATAGATAAGAACATCGAGGACAATGTTCCTTTAAGGGGGAGGGAAATGTAACACCCTGTTTCCCCCAGTCTGTAAAAATAACTATACTAGCCAAGTAATTGTGGCAAGCTCAGAGATGTGAATGGACCTTGTGGAGAAGGTCGATGAATGTATATATATATATATATATATGAATAAATTGATGGACTGCTGAGAGGGGAACGTGCCGAAATAGAGACCACGATGGATGAAGAAAGGTGGTGGAAGGCACCTGGAATGGTGGCGTGAACTTCCACCAATACCGTATTTGGTCTTTACTGGCCCAGAGAACCAAGAGAGGCTCGTTGGCCCGAATTAAATGTCTCCCAGGCTGGTAGTTAGATGGCTCTTCATAAATTAATGAGGGATGGGGGAGGAGAACCGCCCATCCATAGGAGTCTTAGGCCTGACCAGTGCGTAGAAAGTTGCGCCACACACAACCTCACAAGAGGAAAAGGCATGAGGGAGAAGAAAATGAGTGGTCGATATCGGGCAGACGTGAGGGAATGCAGGGGAGAGGAGGAGGAGAACCCTGGAAAAAATCTGGCAGTATGCAGAGTGAGTGATAGCGGAGAAGAAGGAGAGTAACCTTCGTTCTCGGTCACTGGTAGACAGAGACGCAGTCTCACAACATCGTGGTCTCAGCTCGGGGGTGGCTAGTGGTAAATCTGCCGGGAGTCGCTGAGCCTATGGTTGGGTGGAAACGAGCACCCCTCTCAGCAGTTGCAAGCACCTCTGGTGTTTTTCTGATAAGTGTTTTGCCTCTGGCATCTTGAAATATATATATTCTGACATTTATGCTCATAAGCTATGAAATTGTGAATGATTTCAGTGTAAGAATGTCTGTATGGTGTTTTGATCAGTACTGGTAGTTGCATGTTTATAATGGAAAGACTACGTATGGCTTATGTTTTCATAAATCATTATTTATATGCATACTGATCTAATTCAGACTCCACGTCTGGTTCTCGGGTGAGAAATACCCTTATCTACCTCAAATAGTACCCTGGGTAAACCTCCCCATAGAGAAACCCTCCTTGAAAATCCCATCAAGAACATGGAAAGAGGATGTGAAGGCGCAAGGCCTTAGTAACCCTACACGAGGAAGAACAATCCTCTTGAAATCCTGAGATGGCAATATAGGGATAAGTATCGTTCGATGGATGAGATCCCGTTGGCGGATCTGTGGTCACTCACGACCATTAGATTGATAGAAGAAAGTAGGACGCTAAATGCCTTACCCCTTTGTTTTTCTGTGTCTTCGTGAGTGGCGAAGAAATCAGGACGGTAGACCCCCAAGGTCCATAAGATATCTGGACCGTTGATTTTTCCATGCCCAGGAAACCGTGGAAGAGTGCACAACATGGAGACGAATCTGCACCATCAGATCTTGGTTAGAAAACCCGACAGCCATCAGATCTGTCAGGAGATACATGAGGGATAAGCCCCTTTTTCCTTTGTCTTCATGGGTAGTGAAGAAATCGGGACCGTAGATCCCCAAGGTCCATAAGAGATCTGGACCGTTGGTTTTTCCATGACTAGGGAGCAATGGAAGAGTGTATGGCGTGGAACTGATCTGAACCGTCAGTTCTTAGCTAGAAAATCTGACAGTCATTGGATCTACAGGGAGATATATGAGGGTTAAGCCCTCACAAATAGGGGCAAAAAGCCCCAAATTAGATCTGGACCGTCTGATTAAAGGAGGCTACGTGTCGAGAGATTACCCACTTCAGGAAATCAGGAATCGAGGACTCGGGAGTCCTGGTGACAAGAGATCGGGACGTTCCATGGTGGAAACCCTGAATTAGATCTGGACCGTTCGATTAAAGGAGGCTATGTGTCAAGAGATTACCCACTTCGGGAAATTGGGAATCGAGGACTCGGGAGTC
Organism: Picea abies; assembly: GCA_900067695.1. Classification (NCBI taxonomy): domain Eukaryota; kingdom Viridiplantae; phylum Streptophyta; class Pinopsida; order Pinales; family Pinaceae; genus Picea; species Picea abies. The sequence continues at coordinate 6,406 of CBVK0100413998.1, forward strand.
CTGGTGACAAGAGATCGGGACGTTCCATGGTGGAAACCCCGAATTAGATCTAGACCGTTCAATTAAAGGAGGCTACGTGTCGATATATTACCCCCTTCGGGAAATCAGGAATCGAGGACTCGGGAGTCCTGGCGACAAGAGATCGGTACGTTCCATGGTGGAAACCCCGAATTAGATCTGCACCGTCTGATTATGGGAGGCTACGTGTCGAGAGATTACCTACATTGGGAAATCGGGAATCGGGGATTCGGGAGTCCTGTTGACAAGAGGTCAGGCTCTCATTGGGATAAGTCCCGATGGGAATAAAATGACGGTCATATGGGCCAAGGTTTATCCTAGAGGTCTAATTGTTGATCGAGGCCTATTTGGCACTTCGGCATTTCAGTACTTGGAGTACCAAAGGGCATGCTCCCCTATGATCATAAGTCCCGAAATCTAGATTTACAAACCCCGACTGTTAGCATGAGGATTAAGTCTCGATCAATGGACATGATCCTTTCAGAGGATCCAGAGTCTGGGATGACCGTTAGATGTGAGGAAGAGATGTCGGCGTTAAGCTAGGGCACAAATGCACATTGGGATAAGTGGCAATCAGATTTGGATGGCCAGAGTCCACCCACCCAGATCTACGGCTAAGGCTTCATTCCGGAGCCCCCTTGTGTGAAGTAGGGCCCCCTTCTATCATGTCACCTTCTATGGCGCGTCTCCCCCTTGCCACCTGTACTCAACTCAACTGCACGACAGGGCCCGTTCCTATTGGCTACTCGCTGACCCTGTTGGGATTCATCCCTATTGGTCATTCGCCAGCCTTGTTGGGATTTGACATTTGCAGAGTCAAACGATTCGACAATCCTGTAGCGTCGAGTCACAAAATGTGAAGAAACGCCATACCTGTTGATCTGTGGTCGTGACCCACGATCCTATGGGAGCAGACAGAGAAATAACTAGCTTACGCTAGGCCTCCGTAGATATTTCGGGGGCTCTGATTCTCGAGAAATAGGCGAAAATTTTATATCGCCGTAGTGGGTGTCTTACAGTACCCAACATGTACCTCAACCATATACCAAATACATATACCAATATAACCATCAAAAGTTCTCTAGAAATATATCACACTATCCATAACCAAATACCATAAACCATTACATCAAACCATGTGCCACAACGTCACTATTATACAACCTCTATCTGTAACATACCTCAACCAAAATCCCTCATCAATTTCATCATCGAAATATGATTTGTAAATCTGTAATAGACCTGATGTATATGATCACATACCTTAAAACCTTCCTTAACTTTAACAACAAGAGACTAGCATTTTCATCAAAATTTTCTTTAGTCTCACATGACTAATTTTGGATTAGTAAAAAAATCTAGCTTGCAATAATCATAACTATGCATTTGTAATGAATAATATGTGAAAATGGTACACAATTTTATTCAGTGTATTTTATGCAATTCCTCCATATTTCACTACTTGGAACCTCTCATAAAAGGAGTTATAGCAAAAATGACATACCTTGTTGAATTTTGGCTTATTCTAGAGAGCGAACTTGTAGAGCATGCCCCACACAGAATATTTGTTGTATGGATCTAAAAATTGTACACGGAATACTACAGATGATACTCTAACCAATATATTTGGTCTTACTGAATTTGGATTTGTTATGAAGAAGTTATGACATTTTTACCCCCAAACACTTGTTTTAGACTAGTTTCAAGACTAACCACAAACCCTATTTTCCACGGCATGTAACTCCAAAAATACAACGATACACAAGATGAAATTTGTATCACAACTACTTGGATATGTTTCCTCAATGGACTCCTAATTTCACGGTCTGAATCATTCTAGAGAAAACGTTATTGCAAAAATGGTGACATGACCTGTAAATAACATACCTTAAAAAACATCATCAAAAGAATTTATCCTCCCTTGAATTTCGGCCTTCTTTACTTCACCTTCCCTCTAAAATTCAGCTTAGATATCCTTTGGTTACCTTAATCACATATATATGTATATATTCAATATGCTCAAGTGTGTTTAAAATTAGAGAGCCTTGCGGTGCTATCTCTGGTATCCTATACAACTTATTGCCCAAAGTGATAATAACAACACGAGGCCTGGACTCATACACAACATGTCGCTTCCACAAGTATGGTTGGCTTAATAATACATCATAAACATCAAGAGGAGCAATGTCACATAATACCTCATCCATGAAGGGCTTGATGTTGTAGGGAAGGAGGCATTGTTGGCTGATGCGAAGGTCTCATCCTTGTTGCAACCACCCGATGGTGTATGGTTGTGGGTGTGTTGTGGTCGGTAAGCCCAACCGCTTCACGACCTCTACCAAGATGAGGTTCGTTTGGCTCCCGCTGTCGACAATGAACTGTAATGGGGAACCCTTTACCCACATCTTGGAATGGAAGAGAAGCTCTACCTCTTCTGGGTATTCTGATTCCTCCTTCTGGATCTTTGTGGTGGCAACGATGGCTTTGGGCTCTACATCGATAATCTTCTTCCCCCTATCATTCCCCTTTTTGGGTTCTAGTTCAGAGTCGGAGCATGCATCCGATTCAGAAGCCTCCAACTCGACTACCAGTGATTGCTTGGCCCGACACTCACTTGTGTTGTGGGTGGAGCTCTTATGGAACTCACACCACTTCCCCATGTCCTTTTTTGGCTTCATGGTGTTGTTCTTTGCTTGCAGCTTTGGCGGGTTGTCTTGGGCCACCCTGCCTTGGCTTGGTCCTTTGTTTTTTGTTTTGGGGGTACCTTTCCCTTGCTTTTGATTCACAAACCCAAAGTCTCGCTTCTTCTATTTGAACTTCTCCTCAATCTTGGCAGTGTATCGGTATGCCACACCAAGCGAGGAGATGTCGAGGAACTCCATTTCCTCGTGAATCTATCTGTTCAGACAACTGCGTTACTTTAACACAAAATGTTTCTCTGAATCTTTGATACCCAACTTTGTGTGTAGGGTATGAAACAAATTCATCATCTCATCCACATCTTGGTCCCTTTGCTGCCACAGCGTAGTCCATTGTATGTATTTGTCCTCATAGCTCCCCACGGGATAATATTGTTCCTGGATGGCATCTCGGAAAGAATTCCAAGTGGGTGCGACTGAGAACAGAGAGGGTTCCCCCTCACCCTGTTTCTCCTAGTAGGTTTCTAACCAGTCCTTGACATGGGGGGTGACTTTGAGGAGTGCAAAAATAATCCTTTCTCGGTCGGAAAAGTCATGAACCGAGAAATATCCTTCTAAGAGATTCAACAATCTATCTACAACATCTGCATCTATTTGGCCCTCAAATATGGGAATGTCAAAGTTTACTTGTACCTTAAAAGGAGTGGCACCTCCAAAGTGGCTGTTGGATGTATACGCGCCGACAGTGGGCATCCATTGAAGGATCTGGGCAAAGTTGTCCATCATCGCGTTCCTTTGTTTCTCAAGGACCTCCTCGAGCAACATTTTGATAGGATCTCCTGCTCCCTCATCTTTCTTTTCTTCTCCCATGGGCAGTCATCGGGGTTTGCGAGGCTGATCTTGCAAAGGTTCAACCAGATCGAGCCCTAACTCCTTATACCCCGACCTTGTTGGGGACATGCAAAGAAGGATCGAGAATGAGAAGACTGCTCTAATACCATTGATCCAGATTTATGTAAGAACACAATGAAATACAGAAATACACATAAACGTAGAGATGCAGTGGAAATAAGACTTCATTTCATTAACAACAAATGACTGAAATATGCTTACAAACAGAATGGAAATAAACTAGCTAGGGCGCTGGTAGCTTATCTCTGAGAAGAGATGTGGCAGCTACTGGCCTCTGAACTGTATTACAATGAGGCTCAAAGGCTTGTTATTATTGAGAAACAATGGAAAACCCTAAACATCCAAAGACCTAACCCTAGGAGATGAAATGCCAAGACTGTGGGCCTCGTTTGGGTAAATTGGTACATCAACTTCCCGGGGACATAACTTTGGCATATGATCTCCGTTTGATGCGTTCCATACCTCGTTAGAAAGATCTATCTGAGGAATACAACTTTTAGGTGAGGAAAATTGATTTATAATCCATGTTACTCCCCGTTTTCTCAAAAAACGTCGTTTAGGGCCTCAAAACGACTCTGAAAGTTCAAGACCCAAAAACTGCTAAAAATAGTAAACTGTGAAGAAACTAAAAAAATGAAAGAAGCAATGGTGGGGGTCCAATTGGAATAGGTGGGTGACCACCAATATCCACTTGGATCACCGAGAGACTCAGTCTCTCGCGAAATTGACCGACGATAGGTGGTTTTCCAAGTGGCTAGGTGGACCTAGCTCACCAACTAAACCGAGGCCCAAAACCCCGAAGGCCAGACCCGCGAAGGACCCAACACCGTAGATCATGGGATCCTCTGGATCCTTTCCCCAACCGTTGTCATATTGGGGTTGTGTGGCGCTAGTCCCTCTACTTGATAGGTTGGACTCTTTAGAAGGTAAGAGGAGTTTGCTTAGTAATACTCTCGAACACCGAAACCTCGAGGTAACCAGAGTCGTAGATCTATAGGTCTACGTGACTAGATCTCAACCGTGAGATTTGAGGAACGTAGAATATTGTCAGCCCAAGGTGACAAGGTACAGTGACGTCCTCCCTAGTGACGTGGATCCAATCTTAACGAGCCACGTTCCACCTGGTTTTAGGTGCATCACCTACCCCCTAGGACCCTTGGATTGTGACATGCATCGCTCTAGGTGAGGGAACATGTCTCCCCTGATCCAACTATGTGTCAGCCCCTGGTACGTTGCCACCTAGCCAATGTGGTTGGCGAAGGGACTGGGACTCCTAGAGTCCGTGAGTTCGTACTTTGGCGGAATTGGAGTCAGGAGAGTTAAGAACTCTCGAAGCTGGAGACCGAAAATCAATCTTAGCTGTTGGTTGTGACCAAAAGTATGGATCGTCGATTTGACCCGTGTCTGTTTGTGAGTTTAGGCTTCGACAGAATCAGAGTCAGGTGAGTCAAGAACACCCAAATTCTGAAGTCTCGACACGCGCGAGGAACTTATTGAGCCAGACCCTGTGGAAGTTCCACGACCTCGATCAATGGACACCCGAGGAGTTGGAGAGAGGCATATCCTTCTAGTTCTAAGTTCGGTTTTGAGTATGGTAACCACGACGAGGAATCCCTAGTTGAGCAAAATGGGATTTGAGACCCCGAATGGAGGTCTTGAGTTCTTAAGAAGAATGAAATTTCAACGCCCTACCATGGGTGTGTTACAAAATGGTATCAAAGCATGGTTACAGCACTTGGCCTGCTTGGTCTCATGGACAAGTTGCATAAAAACCACATTAAAGGGCTTTAAGGGTGACACCCTACCTTACTTCCTTCCTAAAAATTCTGGTTAAGCCCTTATTACAGTAAAGAATGAAAGCTTATTGGTGTGTGTGTGTGTGTGTGTATTTAAGAAATATGAGTTATGTGTTGTTCATAAACTAATATATTGTTAACTAATAGAAAGTGTTTTGTCAACACTCAAGCAATCGGTCAGCCATGGAAAACTACAAGCATAAAGGATGGTAACGCGCCATGAAGTGGGGGATGGATCCCACAATAGAGACGAAGAATCTGATGAGAGGAGGGTGGTAGAGACTCCTCCGGATCTGGCTGAGACTATAAGGAGCCTCATGGCCGAGTTACAAAGTTGCAAGGCCGACAACGGAAGATTGCTAAAAGAGAAAGAGAAGAAAATGAAAATTAATGCAGTCGTGTTGCAGAGTTTATCTGACATACAAAAACAACTGCAGCATGGACCTGCCACCAATCATGTGGACCGACGACAAACAAAGAGGAGTCAAAGTCCACCTGAGATACGAAAACGTGGTCCCAAAAGTGGCCACACTAGGAGGAGTACCTTGAGGAAGGTCCAACTTGGAGACATGGGACACTCATCGAGAGAATCCTCTGGAAAGAAAATTGGGGACTCAAAAGGATATTCTAGTAGTAAAACTAGCTCACATTCCCAAAGGAAAAGGAAGAAATGAAAGCATTCCAAAAGTCATAACCTTGAAGAGTTCAAGAAATCCAACCCACCCTCTTTCAATGGTGAGATTAATAAAGGGGAAGAGGCAAAATCCTGGCTGCTTGGACTAAAGAAGTACTTTAGAGTCCATGATTTCTCTGAAAACTTGAAGGCTCGAATAGCCACCTTCAACCTGAATGGAAATGTTTCCATTTGGTGGGAAGACCTTAAGAATGTGAAAGGAATCCATGAAGAGGACCTATCTTGGAAATGGTTTGAGAAACACTTCAAGAAGAAGTATATTTCAGAAAAATATTTCGACTAGAATACTAAAGAGTTCTTTGAACTCAAGCTGGGACAACTCACCATAGAGGAATATGTCAGTAAATTCCTTGAGTTGTTGAGGTATGTATCCTACATAAAAGATGAGAAGGTAAAAGTGCAACGATTTATCAGTGGGTTACCTCAGAACTACCAGAACATGATTGCGTTTGACGAGCCAAAGACCTTATAAGACACTATCTGGAAGGCAAGGTATTGTTATGAACAATTCAGGCGTCAGACAAAACCTCGTGAGGACTAGAAGCAGAAGAATAGTTTGGGGTTCAAGAAGAATGGGTTTAAATCCCCAAGATTTAAAGAACTATAGGAAGGATTCAAGGATGATCCTTCCTACCCGAAGTGTGTACCAACATAATTTGCCCTCCCAGAGTGGGAATAAACCTTTTGGATCAACCCCAGGAAAGACTGACAACCCAAAGAAGGAACCCTTGAAATGTTGGGGTTGTGGAGAAGAACATCTACTGAGGGACTATCCACACAGACAATAAGACAGTAGGAGAGTTTACAACATCCAAGAAGCTACCACCATCAATGATGTGGCTAGGAGTATGCCACGAATTTATGCAGCCGTGGATAATAAACAAGACGACCACCAAGCTTCAGTGGTGGAGATGGAAGGTATGATCGCTAACCATCTAGTTTCTATTTTAATTGACCCTGGTTCTAACTTGAGTTATGTGGTCCCTCAGACTGTTGATAAGTGTAAATTTCAGCCACATAGACATTCTAGGCCATGGTTGGTACAACTAGCCACTGGCACCAAAAGAAAAGTAGCGGAGGTCATACCAGCTTGCCAATTCATTATGGATGGATTTCCCAGCCAAGCTACCCTTAACATACTTTCCCTAGGATCTTATGACCTATTGATTGGCATGGATTGGCTAGCTGCATATAAAACTAAGTTAGATTGTTACCATAAAACCTTAGAATGTATAAACGAAGAAGGGAGAAAGATAACCCTCTGAGGAATCTAGAAGAATGTCTCAGTGAGACGAATATCAGCCCTTCAAATGAAGAAGTAATGCAGAAAGGTATGTCCTATATACACAATACAAGTGTTGAAGATTGTTGAGGATGACAAACCAAACCTAGAGGACCACCCCCTATTAAGGGAGTATAGAGATGTGTTTCCAGAAGAGGTACCATGTTTATCCTCGAGAAGAGACATTGACTTCTTGATATAACTTGCACCAGGAGCAGTGCCAATGTCTAGGACACCGTATAGAATGAGTACACCCGAACTAGTTGAGCTCAAGCTACAACTAAAAGAAATGATGGATAAAGGCTACATCTGGCCCAGTGTATCTCCATGGGGAGCACCAGTCCTATTTGTGAAGAAGAAAGATGGCACACTCTGACTGTGCGTAGATTATAGACAACTCAATAAGGAAACCATAAAGAACAAGTACCCCTTGCCAAGAATCGATGACTTGTTCGACCAATTAGGGGGTGCTTCCATTTTCTCAAAGATTGACCTGAGATCTAGATACCATCAAGTCCGAATCAAGCATGAAGACATCCACAAAACCGCCTTTAGGACAAGATATGGTCACTATGAATTTGTGGTAGTACCATTTGGATTAACCAATGCCCCTTCCACTTTTATGTGCTTGATGAACAATGTACTCAACAAATTCCTAGACAAATTTGTATTGGTTTTTATTGATGATATCGTAATCTACTCCAAGAATAGAGAGGAGCATGAAGAACATCTTAGACTTGTACTTCAAGTGCTAAGAGAGCATCAACTCTACGCTAAGTTTAGCAAGTTTGACTTTTTCCAGAAGCAAATACATTACTTGGGCCATGTCATATCTGAAGAAGGGGTGGCAGTAGACCCTGACAAGATAAGATCTATCATTGAATGGTCTACCCCAAAGGATGTTTCGGATATAAGATCCTTTATGGGCTTAGCGGGATACTATAGGAGGCTTATAAAAATATTTTCCAAGATTGGTTGTCCAATCACTGCCCTCCAGAAGAAGGGGGTTAAACTCATTTGGACACTAGAATGTGAAGAAAGATTTCAGTCACTAAAATACCTTCTAACCCACGCACTCGTGCTGAAGACCGCCGACCCCGATAATGATTTCCTCATGTGTACAGATGCCTGCAAGGAAGGAATCGAAGGAGTCCTTATGCAAGAAGGACATGTGATTTGCTACGAGTCCAAAAAATTGAATGAGCACAAAATCAATTATGTTACCCATGACCTAGAGTTGGCTTCCATAGTGCATGCTTTAAAAATGTGGAGGCATTACCTCCTGGGCAGAAGATTTGTACTTATGACAGACCATTGCGGGTTGAGACACCTGTTTGATCAACCAAAACTCAATGCCAGGCAAGCTAGATGGATGGCTCTCCTTAGTGAGTTTGACTTCGAAATCAAACATATCAAAGGGAAGGAAAATAGGGTGGTCGATGCCCTTAGTAGAAGTATGAAAATGATTCACCTCGCAGTGGTGAGCACCTATGAAACAGATGTAATGGAAAGAGTCAGGAATGCACAAGAAACATATGCATTCTTCAGGATCGTGACATTGTACCTGATGCAAGAACTCGCAGGGCTAAAGTATGAAGGCTGCCAGATGCTGGATGGATGTCGCATGACTATTGGAAGGGGAGTGTACTTAGAAAGAACACGAATTATATACAAAGAGATGGTGAAGGGGACCAGGAATGGTTGCGTTAACCTTCACCAAACCAGTACTTACTGGATTTAATTGCTCAGGACCAGAATAATCCTTTGAACCATAAATGAATTATAGTCAGGCTGGTAGGTGGGAGGACCTCCTCAAGAGTTAATGAGGGGATGGGGCATATCACCCATCTGTAAGGCTTCCAGACTTGACTGCGGGATGGGAATTTGAGCCACATGTAACCTTGCTGAAAGAGGCGAGAAAGGAAGGTGTGGTGGGTAGAGGGAGGCTTGCGAAGAGTGCATAGACGAGAGGTGAATCTCTCCGGTTCAAGGAATAACTGGAAATAAGCGTTCTGGTCATAGGAAATGGGGGGGAAGGTTATGATACAAGATGACAAAGGAGGCCGATCCTCCTTGCTTGGTATCGTGTAAACCATTGCCAAGAACCTGCAGGAGGAGGAGAGTAACCTCTGTCCCTACTGTTGTTGAGCCTCAACCAACATAAAGGATTGTGTAGCAGAGCATCATGGTCTAGCTTGGGGGTGGCTAGTGGTAAATCCATTTGGAGTGACTGAGCCTATGGTTGGGTGGAAACGGGCACCCCTTTCAGCAGTCACTTCACATTTTCTTGTTCTGATAAGTATTTTCCCTGCTTTAATTGTTAAACTGGAATGATGGATGATTACTTGGACTTATGCATATGTGCATTTATAAATGTATTCTGTGTGAAATGGCTATGTCATGTATATGCTTTCATCTCCTTGTGAATTTACAACTCCAACTGATAGAATGCATGCCCTGATTAACTCCAGAGACTTCCCGGGGTATAAGTTGTTAAGACGGTCAAGATAGAAGATATCGTGTCGACCTGAAACCATCCGTTTGAAGATGATACCTCTTCCAAACCCCTTTGTCTTGCGACCGGAATGCCAGACCCAAGTTCTTAACCCTTTAATGGTAAATCTCATGAGAGGTAGCGAGGTGGAAGCCTTGAAAAGAGAAGGTCTCTTCGTTTAGAGACGAACGAAAGAGATCCGTTCGAAGGGACCCACATAATCGATACCTAGGAACCTTGGGCTAAGCCTAAGGAAACCATATTTTCTTGGCTTCGTAGCTCCGGAAGTCCGAGACTTCAGAGTAAGACCGTCCTTACTATCCTTATGGGGGTTGAAGGTGACCGAGAGACTCGATCTCCCACGAAATTGATCGGTGATAGGTGGTTTTCCAAGTGGCTGGGTGGACCTATCTCGCCAATTAAACCGAGGCCTGAAACCCCGAAGGCCAGAGCTGTGAAGGACCCAACACCGTAAATCGCGGGATCCTCCAGATCCTTTCCCCAACCATCGTCATATCGGGGACGTGTGGCGCTAGTCCCTCTACTTCGGAGGTTGGACGCTTCAGAAGGTAAGAGGAGTTTTCTTAGAAATACTCCCAAACACCAAAACCTCGAGGTAACCAGAGTCGTAGATCTATAGGTCTACGTGAACATTTCTCAACCGTGAGATCTGAGGAATGTAGAAGATTGTCAGCCCAAGGTGATGAGGTACAGTGATGTCATCCCTGGTGACGTGGATCCAATCTTAACAAGCCACGTGCCACCTGGTTTTAGGTGCATCACATACCCCCTAGGACCTTTGGATCGTGACATGCATCGCTCTGGGTGAGGGCATGTGTCGCCACTGATCCAACTACGTGTCAGCCCTTGGTACGTGCCCACCTAGCCAACGTGGTTGGCGAAGGGATTGGAACTCCGAGAGTCTGCGAGTTCAGACTTCGGTGGAATCAGAGTCAGGAGAGTCAAGAACTCCCGAAGCTCGAGACCCGAAGTCAATCTTAGTCGTTGGCTGTGACCAGAAGTATGGACCGTCGATTCGACCCGTGTCTGTCCGAGAGTTTCGACTTCGGTGGAATCAGAGTCAGGCGAGTCAAGAACACCCGAATTCCAAAGTCCCGACGTGCACGAGGAACTTATTGAGCCAGAGCCCGTGGAAGTTCCACGACCTCGACCAATGAACACCCGAGGAGTTGGAGAGAGATGTATCCTTTGAGTTTTGAGTTCGATTCTGAGTATGGTAACTGCGGCGGGGAAGCCCTGGTCGAGCAAAATGGGATTTGAGACCCCGAGTGGAGGTCTTGAGTTCTTAAGAAGAACAAAATTTCGACGCCCCACCATGGGTGTGTTACATAAAATGATCATATTAATTCAAAATTGAAAAGTAGTTAATCTATAAGCAAGGCCACAAATATCCCATAACCAAACCAAATGTTGCAAAGAGGAAAACCGTTAAAGCCCACAATTATAGAGATTAGAAACCTTGAAATTTAATGTTGCATATATTAAACACCCACAACAATATTGTAAGAAGAGAAGACTATACAAGTTACTCTTTCAAGAGTGGATTATCATATGAAATGAAGAATGTGCAATTCATTATTGTAAATAAGTAAGACTCTACAAGTTGATGTTGTAGGGAATGAAATCCATGTGCAACTCTTTTTTTTTTTTTTTGGCAAAAATTTTTTTTTTTTTTTTGGCAAAAACGGAGACTTTGAAATTCAATGTCATGAGAATTATTAATGATTTTTTAATATCAACAAATCGTAATTACATGTACAACCATGAACTAAAAAAATAAAATGTAAATTCAATATCCTATTAAAAACTTATCAATCATTTTTATAAATGATTAAAAAACTAAAAAATATTTTTAATTAAATATAAATGAAAATAATAATAGTATTTTATCAAAATCTAAAATAAATTAGAGTACAATTTTATAACTTCACATGAAAAGTGAAAAAAACAAAAACGATTATTCTAAAATATATTAATAAATGCCACAATTACGTTAAAAATAAATAAATTATTTAACATTATGACCATGCAAAATGTTTAATGCATATAAAAGTAAAAACAAGATAATTTAATAAATATAAAAAAAATCTACCTTATATAAATGGATCTAGAGAAATCTAGTAATTATTACAAATTAATATAATTAATTAGAGAAATTTAGTAATTATTACAAATTAATATAATTAATTTAAAAATACAATAGAGAAACTTATTAATCTTCACAAAACAATGTAGAATATAAAAAATGAAATACAAAAATAATAAATTAAAAACACATTGTTATTACAGTTTATAAAAAAACATTTATAAAAGTAAAATTTATTATAATCCAGTTGTTTATTATAGTAAGGATAGTGATCATCATTATTATTGAAGGAAAATGATGTCATATGAAATGATTTTTATTCTACTAGATACCTCTAGGGCTTGGGCCATTAACCTATTTTCTTAATCCAAGGAAGACAAGCTCTTAACCTAGACCTTACTTTAAAAAAAGTTATTTCACCTTAAATAGTATTCACCAAAAACTCAATATCTCTTATAATTATTAAAAAAAAACTTGCATGAAATTATATGTTTTTTAATAACAACGAACATTAATTTTATACATAAACCGTATACATATTATATCTAAACATTACTTTTTATTTTTTCATTTTAAATATTATATAATATTATAAATTCTTTATTTTCAACGTTTAATTTATGTGAGATCGGAAGAGCGTCGTGTAGGGAAAGAGTGTAGATCTC
>CBVK0100413999.1:0-19010 GCA_900067695.1 Picea abies
ATGTGTCGGTTTGTGTGAATGGACAGAGTCCATATGGAGTCCGTGGATTCTGTCGAATAGACTCCATATGGAACTCTATGTGAATGGACAGAGTCCATATGGCACTTTGTGCGAATGGATAGAGTCCATATGGACTCTATTCATTCGCACAGAATCTATATGGACTCTATAAGAATGGACATAGTCCATATATTGGCAGAGTCCTTATGGACTCTGTCCATTTGCATAGAGGCTAACCAAAATTTAAAAACTCTAACAAAATAAAAATTTAAAAAACAAAAAGAAATATTACAAACAAAAACACATTTACCTAGCTTGGTCACCTACGCCCTAAGCCCAAATTTGTCGACAATGACTATCTTTCCAACAACACCAACGTTCACCAACCGCCAACGTTCACTTTGAATGTATGTAAAGTAATAGTGGAGCGAAAGGTCGACTATATATAAATTAGTTTTTCGACCAAAAAACCTTTCGGCCAAAAACTCTTTTCGCCGAAAAATATTTTCTATCGAACTTTGTGTTGCTAGACAAAAAATTGGTTGTTGTTTTTTATTGCACGAAATCCGAAGATGTCGTTCATGCGCCGTTCGATTTGTCGTTCAATATTTTTGCTGAAAACGTCAAAAAATGTACGTTTTCGGCCGAAAAAATGATTCTAACAATTTTTCCGCCCCCATTCTCACAAAAGTGTTACCCACCTTCATGAGATTACCCCTCGATCATTTTAGCCTTCATAACTACTAAGATGTCTTTGAACACCTTCAATACTCTACTTTGAACTATACATTCATAACCACCAGAATCTAGAACTCCCAAAGATATTAAGTTCTTTCTAAGTTCAGGGACATGCCTCACATCTGTTAACGTTCTTACAGTACCATCATACATTTAAACCCTGATACTACCAATCCCAACATTTTTACAAGAAATATCACTTCCCATAAAAATAACACTGTCATCTATAGATTGGTAAGTTGAGAACCAATTTCTATGAAGACACATATGATTGGACGCACTAGTCTATTAACCAATCCTCATGATGATGTGAAACATTACAATTAGATAATACCTCATCAACCATACTTAAACTTGAACTTGTTTCTGCTAAATTTACTTCATTTGTGGAGACCTCTTTGGATGCTTGTTTTCTTTTCTAGCAATCCTTCTTAAGATGCCCTGATTTGCCACAATACCAACATTTTAGCTTACTCTTCTTGCGTTTTAACTTAGATCTTGATGTACCTCTCGGATTCTGCCCTATTTCTTTAGATCGACCTCTAGCCACCATTGTTGAGGTTTCTTGACTTAATTTTCTCCTCATCTCATATGAGAATACCAAGTGAAATAATGAATATTTCTGAGACCTCTCCTTCCAACATTTCTTAAAATACTCCATCTTCTCTTTGAGATAAGGCCTTGATTTATAACTTAGTCAAAGAAATAGATCTTATGTGTATAAAAGGATAACATTAAACACCATTCACAAAGATAAAAAACAATGAGCCAATGATTGAATGGGTCAGTGAAAATATCATTAAGTTGGTTTTTTTGGAAGAACCTAAATGATGTATGATTGATTGACTCAGTCCATAATATCATTAAGTTGGTGTTTTTGGAATAACCTAAACGATGTAAATATGAAAGAACCTAAATGAATTGAAGAAGCCATGAAACCATACTGTGGGGATTTGGTGACAACGAATTCCGCCAAGGATGGATTTCGATCCTATTATTTTGCGTTGGTTATAACCAATTAGACCAAGTTAGAATATAGATAGGGATTTCATTTAATAATCAGTTTCTTGTAAATGTATATAAATACATGTAAGCCCGTAGAGGCAAAGTGAGAGAGACAGAGTGAGAACTTGCTAGTCTGTTGTAATCTCCATGATCTGAATAATAAGACAAACGATGCCTATGCTTAGTGGACGTAGCCCAACTTTTGGGTGAACCATGTGAAATCCATGTGTTTCTTATGTGTGTGATTGTTAATTATCATATGTGAATTGTGTTTTCCACATTTGCAATTCTAACAAGTGGTATCAAAGCTGGTTGGAGGAGCATCAAATTCTCGGAGGAACCACAGGAGTGAAATCGGTGTGAGGTGCGTTGATCTCCACATCGCCACAGGTCCCTCCTCTAGAAGGATGCGACGTCATACTAGTCAAACTTTACACACATTTGAAAATATGGAATCGTCGTAGTCCAACTGTGTGATACAATGCGAAGTCTCTTTAAGATAGCCGTACCCTAGCTGTATCGAGAGATGCGATGACCCTTTGAAGCTCACCACACTCCAACTGCATCGGGAGGTGGAACGACTTCTATTCGTAAATACGTGAACATTCGCATGCTTAGATAATATTCGCATGGTTTAATACATGGTGTGACCCTTTTTTTGAAAGTTATGCTTGATAGTTTATAATATTATATTTTATAATAAAAGGTGGAGGAGTGTATGCATTAAAGGGTTTGAAGTATGACATGGTGTTTTTAAGTAAGCATGAGATATTCATTTTTTAAAGGATCGCATAAGAGTGGAGGAATTAAAATGTAAAGATGGATGTTTTAAAAGTGAATTTTTTGTTTTATAAAAGATTTTTATTAAACCTTTTTTATATGTTATTGAAAGGTTTTTTAATTAAACTTTTTACCAATCATTATTCCTCTACATTATTTTTCAAAGGGCCTTGGTTTTTTATAAGTAGTGGGTATTAGGAGATTTTTTGTGTTAATGGCTAAGATGCAGAGTTCGAAGTTTGAAATTGAAAGGTTCAGCGGTAAAAACAACTTTGAGCTCTGGAAACTCAAGATGCAGGATTTATTGGTGCAACAAGGGTTGGAAAAAGCATTGGTAGGCAAGTCAAAGAAACCAGCGGTCATGACGAATGAGGAATGAGAAGATCTGGATGCAAAAGCTCTTAGTACTATTCGTTTATGTCTGGTGGATGATATTCTGTTTAATATTGTAGGAGAGGATACAACATCAGCTTATGGAGGAAGTTGGAAAGTCTATATATGACGAAGTCCTTGACAAGTAGAATCTACTTGAAGAGATGGTTGTACAGTTTGCAGATGAAAGAAGGTACAAAAGTTGTTGACCATTTAAATACCTTCAATACCCTTATAGTTCAATTGACTAGTATGGAAGTTAAATTCGAAGATGAAGATAAGGCTATTACACTATTGTGTTTGTTTCCTGAGTCTTGGGATAATCTATTCACCTCTATTAGTTTTAGCTCAGCAGATGTTTTAGATTATGACTCTGTTGTGGGAGCTTTGTTGGTTGAGGAGATGAGGAGAAAATCTAGTCAAGAAACCTCAACTTTAGAGGCAATGTTGGTCAAGGGTCGAACTAAAGAGCAGAATGAGAGAAGTTTTTCTCGATCTAAGTCAAGACACAGAAAGGGTAAAGAAAAATGTTGGTACTATGACAAAACAGGACATCTCAAGAAAGATTGTTGGAAGAGAAAGGAATCTGAGGAAAACTCTACGAAGGTAGAAAATTTGGTTGTAACAATTTTAGGTATGACTGATCAAGTCTTATCCGTTTCTAGTAATTTACAATATCAGGAAGAATGGCAGTTAGATTCAGGGGCCTCCCACCACATGTGCTCACATAGAAATTGGTTCATTTCTTACCAATCTGTTAATGAGGGTGTAGTGTTTATGGGAAATGGTATTCCTTGTAAAATTGTTGGGGTTGGCAGTATTAGAATCAGGATGTTCAATGGTATTGTTAGGGAATTAACAAATGTTAGATATGTAACTGAGCTTAAATCAAAGTTGATTTCATTAGGAGTGTTGGATTCTTGTGGATATAAGTATACATGTCGAGGTGGAGCACTCACATTGTCGAAAGGTAGTTTAGTAGTGATGAAGGAAACAAAGTTTGATAACCTTTATAAGCTAGAAGAGAGTACTAAAGTGTCATCTGAAGTGACAGATGTATCTTCTTGTTTATGGCAGAAGCATCAAGATCATAAGAGCAAGAAAGAATTGCAGGTATTGGTAGGCGGTAAATCATTTCCAGACTTAAAATCTTTGTTTCTGAATTCCTGCTTGTTTTATATCTCTGCAAGTTATGATGGTAATATAAAGGGATGTTGTGTGTGGGATCCTACTTCTCACAAGGTCACCATTGACAGAGATATAATATGTATGGAACAACCAAAAGGGTTGATTCAAGATCACAACGGTAAATTTGTTTGCATGCTAGATAATTCATTGTATGGCCTATTGGTACCCAAACAAATATACAAGAGGTTTGAATCCTTCATAGTGAGCCAGAATTTTTGAAAGGGTAGGAATGACTATACAGTTTATAGTACATTCACAGTCTTGATGTTATTTGCTGATAATATGATCGATGCAAGCCGAAGCATGGATAAAATCAGTAAGAAAATGACTCATGTGAACATGACAATTCAGATGAGGGATCAAGGAGCATCAAAACAAATTATGGGCATGGAAGTATACAGAGATGGTAATGGTAAGCTGTGGTTGGAGTTCAATATGAACATTGTAAAACCAATCTTTATCCCTCTTGCTTTCCATTATAAGTTTTCTTCAAGCATAGGGCTTGTCTATAAAGAAGAAAAGATTATGTCTCGTGTAATTTCAGTAGGAGGTCTGTTGTATGTGATGAAATGGTTAAGACCAGATGTTTCACATGCTAATGATGTTGTCAGATACGTGACAGATTCAGGTGTTGCAGTGAAATGGGTGCTTCAGCATTTGAGAAGCACAAATGTCACCTATAATGGTTACACTGCAATGGTCTATGATAATTGTAATGTATATTTTATAGGTGTTTTGGATAGGAGGAGATCTATCACTAAATATGTCTCACAACACAGTTGTGGAAGACATGTTGGAGGTGGAGTGACCTCTCAGGAAATCCAAACTCGTGCAAGTCACACAGGCAAGATCATGAAACCAGATTTATTAGAGAAGTTGCAGTGGTGCTTGGCTTCTCTTGGCTTGCAGAAAAGGTGATGAACAAAAGGAAGGAGAAATGTATCAGGTTAATTGTTGTCAAGGTGGAGATTGTTGGGATTTGGTGACAACGAATTCCTCCAATGATGGATTTGGATCCTATTATTCTGCTTTGGTTACAACCAATTAGACCAAGTTGGAATATAGATAGGGATTGCATTTAATAATGTGAGAGAGACAGAGTGAGAAGAAACAGAGTGAGAACTTATTAGTATGGTGTAATATCCATGATCTGAATAATAAGACAATTGATGCCTATGCTTGATGGACATAGCCCACCTTTTGGGTGAACCAAGTGAAATCCGTGTGTTTCTTATGTGTATAATTGTTAATTATCATATGTGAATTGTGTTTTCCACATTTGCAATTCTAACACATACCACATGAGCACCAATCTCATGGAATGAGATGTAGTGGTTTTGACAAATGCAACATACGAATGGAGGCGATACAACAAGAGCACAATAGTACCCATACGCGTAGATCAGTTGATTTGAAAGGCATGGGATGATATGCCCTGGTTTTAAAAATGACTTCACATTCAAATCAACCATCACTAAGAAAATTTGAATCATAACAAACCTTTGATTACTCGCTGAAATGATGAAGATTTTAATGCAGGGAGACTGGCATTAACACACTGTAAATATCCACATTCAGAGTTTAATGCAGGAAGCAGTGATCAAATTTGAAGGGTAGGTCCTAATATCAAATTTGAAGGGTAGGTCCTAATGTCAGTGAGAAGGGTATATAATTATGCAGCCCTTTCATGTTGAAAAATTTCCAAAAAAAATTACATTTCAATTGAAAACAATAAATTAAATATACACTTCATAAAAAAAAATGTGTTAAAGAAATATTACATTTCTAATCAATTTTTTTTTAGTAGAGAAATATTACAAAGTTTAAAGATGTTAGTTAAATTAAGTGACATTACATATGATCCTATAAAAGTGAACATAAATAAGGCAACAAATGCAATTATTAAAATGCATAATTTCTAAGGAAAAATTGTTCTCTAAATTTAATAGCACAACTAGAAACTCAAAATTAATCCATTTTAAATGCACGAATTTCAAGGCACCAAAATATCCATGCAAAATATATATTTAATTTATTATTAAAAAAATAAATATACTCATTTGAATTGAATAGAACATAGAAAAATGTAGCCATCACTTTTTCTTGATTAAAAAATAAAAAGATTCATGGCAACAAAACTCTAGAAATTCCAAAGTAGGGAAAATCCCTATACAAATATTAAATCTACAAGTTAAAAGAGAAGATTTAAAATTTAAAGAAACAAATCTCAACATTTAAACTAAAAACTAACATATCACACAGATTCCTAATAACATATTGCTAATATAAAGCACATCACTTGTGCAAGAACATTGGATTCTTGTTAGGGTTCTCAACAAACAAACAATAGTTTCAGATCAATTTAAGAATTCTAAAGACCATCAGAAGATAAGAAAAACTTACAAAAGGAAGAAACCATGATAGAGGAAGATGTATACTAAAATCATATATTTCATATTCAGAGTGTCATTACAAAAAAATAAAACTAGATACTTCATTTCTATACAGTCATCAAGAAGCCACGGAGATCCACATAAAAAAAAAGACAATGAAATGAGTGCTACAAAGAATGTGTCTCCTTGATCTTGGGCTTGGATGAGGCAGATGTAAAAAAGTTATGGGGCATTCTCAAAATATTTGCAAAGCATTATCACACTGATATACTTTCTCTTGGCTATGGGGAAAAAAGAGCTACAAGGCATTTTATTTTGGATCTTCACTTTTTAATAATGTACTCATGTCAATTGAGAGTGCAAGATCCAAACAAATAAAATCAACTAAACAAAGCAAAAATGTTTACAAGATGAAAAATCACAATGATTTGATTAAAGGTTTTATTGTAAAAAAGAATGAATAAAAAATGATTGAAAGTTCATGTTGTGACTGGTTCAATTTTGATCCTGCTCACTGCACTTCTCACCCACAACAACACTTTATAAGCCAAAAAAATTGTGAAAGTCTATTCATGATAGGAAAAAAATATCTCATCATCGCACACGAAACACCCACCATTAGTATATTGGCTTCGGTACTTCTCTCCCCTCATTCCCACTGCACTTCTCACCCATACACCACCCTCTTGGCACTTTCAATGCCTCCTTTTAATCTCCAGAAAATTACCAGAAGAAGCGCAAACGATATTCTGCTGTAGAAATGACTCTGTGTTATCCATTTAAATGGAATTAAATCGCCCTCGAATGGGAAAAGATTCACTATAGATTGTTGACAGGATTACATTCAATTCAGGATAAGCCTCGAGCCCTTCGTCCTTGCGGTTTAACAGTACACGAAGCCCTGTGACGAAGGGTACGTGACATTCATTACATAGTGTAGGGTAGCATTGGCTTATTTTATTTTTGATGTGGTAGTTGTAGTTATAGAAATTGGGTTGGTTCATTAAAACTGTGATTGAAAAATCATATCTTCTTTACAATCCTCTGAAATAGAGGGAAAATTAGGGTATTTACAAAAGAATGGAGGTTGCTGGACAATTTTTTTTTGGTTAATCTTTGTTGTACTGGTTACTTATGCTGAAACTGCATTTGAAGCAGTATTTTAATAGAAAATTAGCCATATAAAAGTAATTTATACGCTCATGAAGAAGGGTTGTACTGAATTTTACAAATGTCAGTGGATGTCAATTAAGGTTGAGGTTTCTGGAAAATATTGCTTTATCAGATAAATGTCTGTTAGGTTTTGATGAAGAAATAAACTCGGTCTTTTCATCTTTACTTTGCACATATTGTTTATGATTAATGTTCTTATTAGGGCAGGGTTTTTGTTAAATAGATCAAATGGTTAATTTGTTAAATTAAATATTAGATCAAATGGCTAATCTGCTTAATCAAATTTAACATATTGTTAATATAATTTAAATTTTTAGGCACCATGTTCTTACATTGTTAATGGATAATATAATTTTTTCTATGGAAATTAGAGGTTTTCTTTGTTACCTAATTTTTATTTGGATTACTTGCAATGTATATCATGTTCTTAAATTGTTAATGGATATGATATCATTGTTAATTTGCATCATTTTTAATGCCCATCAACATACATTATGTTGGTGATTGGTAGTGTATAACAATCCTTCCTCTCAACCACCCAAGTTAAACCCATTTAACAAATTTGACAATTGCTTAACTACAATTAATTTATAATTACATCAACACTCCTATCATTGTTATTTTGTTCTTTTGAATTAACCACAAACTACAGGTTTCCTATGTGACACCTAATTTTTATTTGGATTTGCAATTCATATCATTCTTTTTTATTTGGATTATTTGCAATGTATACCATGTTCTTAAATTGGCAATGGATAATATCATTTGTTAATGTGCATCATTTTAAATGCTCATAAACATACATTATGTTGGTGATGGGTAATGGATAATATATGTGTGTTGGTGATTGGTAATGGATAATATATAAGTGTGTACTTTTGCATGACTAGCAAGAATTGATATTTGACCTTCTTTCTCACTTGTTTTGTTTAAATCTATAATGGGGTTAACAGTGCACAAAATAAATAAATAAAATTAATTAGTACCCATTTCATATGGTTTTTTTTAATGTTTATTATTAAGTTGGATGTCCCCAACATTTGTGTGCTATGGAACTTTTTATATTACATATTTATTTCTTTTACAAAATCCTACATTAGTTGAGAGAAGTGGTACATTGACACATAAGATTTTTTAATCTATAATGTTTACTACAAACCTTAGTTTTATTTTCTCCTTAGGGTGAAATACAAACCCTAGAATATCATTTTAACTTATTCATAAACAACTCAACCCTGCAACGAATGTCATGATCTTCATAAGACTAAACCTTAAGCATTTCACAAGAGAAATGTCTCCTACATTTTGCTCCCTATAAGACCGAGTACAAAAAAATATGGTATAATGATGATGATGTGAAATGACTCTCTCCTTAGGGTTTTCCAATGAATCCTATCATTTTGCGCCCTATTAAGACCAATACAAAAAATATAGTGCAATGATGATGATGTGAAATGACTCATTCTATTGATATGAGAGGTAAGGGAGGTCAAGAATATAATAGTGGTACTAATTCTCTACAATCAACATATCCACAAGAAGATAGGTCCATATGTGAAGCACTCTTTTTACAAGTGACATGTCAAACTTCAAGGTGAAAATTGTTGGGAACCTAATCACTATATTCAACCATTGGTAACTGTCCACTTACATATTTCAGTGCTTTTCTTGGATTCACATACACCCCTTTGGATTAAGGTGGGAATGCTAAAAACCTAATAAGTTGATTTTATGGTATTCCTGACTTGAGAAAGAATATGAAAATACAAATGATAGGGACAGTCATAGGGAGTCCAAGAGACATCTTGGAAGACAAATCTACAGTTCATGATCATGTACTTATATGTGTATCATATTAATGAAAAACATTCCATGTTGATCTACATTTCGTTGCACTCTAACAAAAACATTTAACAAGCAAGGCTCCAAACTATGAATGTCTTCAAGAGAGTACAATGATCCACATGTTAAGTACACAACACACCCTAAAAAATTTAAATTTTGGGTGCCACTTTTCTTCAAGTTTTATCATTTTTTCTTTAAGCCTTGTAAGTGGATTTTGCATTTTAGTTTTAATAACCTTTTGCATGTCGGTTAGTTATGAAAGTGTCTTTTGCCCTTGATTTTTTTGTCCTTCAAAGAAAACTAGATTTTTCCCCCTAGAAATTTTCTAGAAACTTCTTGTGATGTGAAATATGAGGAGGAAAATATTTTTGTCGCGATGCAATGTATTGCACCATGTGTTTATTTTCCCTGCAAAATAATGCTTCTTCTCAATGCTTCTATATGTGCGACAAAGGAACACTCTGTCATTTTATCATGTAACAAAGAAATTTTGTTTGGTGCAATAATCACACCTCCTACAAGTTTAACTCCATGCAAAAAATATGAATTCAAAGACTTAGAATTTTTCAAAAAAAAAAAAACATAAAAGAATGTCATTTCCGCCATCCAAAAAAAAATTCCCTTGCAAGGTTTGGATATAAAATTGTTTCCCTAGCAGAACTATGCATTGTAGCAAAGATTGTTTTCTTGTGACAAAAAGGTTTTGTCCCTCGCAAAACGTTGCACTTGATCTTTCTTTTGTTGTGAAACATTGCATCACATAAAATTATTTTGCCATGATAGGGAAGTTTCATCTTGTGTGATGTATCACATTTGATCTTCCTTTACCCATAATGTATTGCAACGCATAAAATATTGTCTCCACACCATGTGAAGTTTTATCCTTTGTGATATATCACACCCAAAATTGTTTTACCTTTGACACGTGCATATTGCCAAGATTTGAAGAATGTTGCGACAAGGTGTACACTGCTGAGATTTGGAGAAAAGTGCATTACAGAGTGTATCATAGCTGAAGGTAAATCATACAATGTAAGGTATCAAATGTATTATGCACAGAAGAAACAAAATTATTATGCCAGATGCTAGCAGAAACAACAAAACATAGAGAACAACACCACCATAAATGATATCTTTATTGATAGAAATCCATGTTCTCACTTGTTTCTTCGAGGGGACAATCTCTAGTAGAGAAGAGCTCAATTACAAAATAATTCTCAAGATGAATTTTTCAATGCCTTTTACACTTATTTATACTAGTTATATCTTCTAAAGAATATTTTAGAGGAAGATCTTTTTAGTAATGGAAACTTCTATTAAGTCTTTTTACATTAGATTTGTTCACATTGTTATATAAGCCTTATTTACTAATGTGGGTTTTTATTACATAGAAAATGTATTATTCTACATAAGTGAGGGGTTAAGGAGGTTAGGTCTCTAACATATCATTCCCTTTGAAAAACATCCTTGTTCTCAAGGTTTGAGATGGGGAAATTGTTGCAGAATGGTAGTTGGCTCCCATGTGGCATATTTTGGTGGTGCATCATTCCACTGAACTAAAATTTCATTGGTGTGTTGATGGAGATGACACTCACGATGATCCAAGATTTCTTGGGGCTCCAACCAAATGGAGCCTTTTTCATCAAATTCAAGGAGATCGGTTTGAGTTTAGCACTTAGTTCCAATCATTTTCTTTAAGCAAAAGACATGAAAAACGGGCTGGAGAATCGAGTAACTGGGGAGAGATAACTAGCAGGCCACAAGCCTCGTGCTTGATACTTGTATAAAGACCATAAAACTTGGGAGTGAGATTCTAACGATGTTCATTTTTAAGTGAAGTTTTCATAGAAGGTCGCAGACGAAGAAACACTTGGTCCCCTACAACAAATTAACGTTATGAACGACCTTGATATGCTTATTTTTTCATGTGATTCTAAGTTATGACCAAATTTTATTTGAAGGTATGGAGAATGGCAGCTCACACTGTAAGTGTGCGGTTGACGTCTTGAACCTTGGATACATCGGGCATGTAGGATAAATTAGACGATGGCTTTTGACCGTAGACCGTTTCAAAGGGAGTCATGTAAGTGGTAGCATGGAAAGATGTGTTGTACCACCATTTAGTTAGCGGTAACCACTGATCCCATTGATTTTTTTTGTCGGACGCAAAACATTAAAAATATGTTTCCAAGCACTTCTTGATAGTGTCAGGTTGTCCATCTGTTTAGGGATTATAAGTTATGTTGATATGAAATTAGGTACCTTGGAGCTTGAACAAATCTTACCAAAAATTGTTAGTGAAAGTTGGATCACAGTGGGAGACAATAGAGTGAAACATGCCATGGAGTTTGAAAATATTATTTATTAAAATTTGAGCCACAATGGATGCAGTGAATTGATGTTGGAGAGCACATAAATGAGAATATGGAAAGACGAACTATTACACGATTTGGGTAAGCCAACAATGAAGTCTTGTAAACCCTAAGTTTTTCACCCTTGAAAATCTTGCAGGTTAAGAGTCAACATGCACTATTTTTCACTGGATTTCTAAGATTCTCTCATATTTTATCACTTGTGTTGAGAAAGAGGTTGTTTTCCATCTGAGGCAAGTATATGATTGATACAGGGTTATTTTGTTCAAAATTAGAGTTAGCTTGTGTTCCTTTGCATTTTGAGAGAAATCCCTACATATGACAAGTGTTGCTACTTTTTAAGAGATAATTTGAGTGTGTCTCTCGATAGTTTGGAGTAGTTCTAAGCACACAGAGATTGTCCTTGCATGATTTTAGGCTCAATAACACTTTTCTAAGCGACATGCATGAGATTTCTATTTTTAGCAGTTTTAGCTCTAGGCCTTGGATCTAGATTCTGAATGCATATTATTGATCCTTGAGACATTATGATTTTTTTGGACCTCTTCCATGATGATTTGACACGTATTTCTATTTTTAGTAGGTTGAACACAGGGCTTGCATGTCGATTCTGATTGCGGATTCAGATTCCTTATAGAAAACCGAATTCAACGAGTATAATATCATGGGCATGCAAGGAATTTTTATTTTTGACAGTGTCTATTTTTAGTAGTAGACACATGATAGTGGTCTCCTAGTGATTTCGAGCATTTGTGGAGAGTTTGGGTTTGTTTTGACAAGTTTCAAATTTTTGGGACCGAATTATTTTTTGAAATTTATATTTTTAGCAGTGATCATCATCTCCAGCGATGACAAGTGGCCAGCTCATATTTCAGAATGTTGTAGAGTATCAAGATGATGTGACATCTAGATGGCATCATGGACCAATGGCGCATTTTCCAAAGATTATGTATTAAATGATAATTAATTAAGCTAAAAAGGTGGTGCATGTGTGAAGTGGCATTATTTGGAGAAATTGTAGCCTCCCAAGGATAATGTTTCTCACTCTATTCCTCTGACTTTCCATATTCTCATTTTCCATGCAACAAGTTTCTAAAAACTATCCCTAAATTGCTTTTAAATGCAAAATTCCTAAATTTTAGGAAATCCTTAAAAACTGAGATGAATTTCCCTTTAACTCATAACTCCGTCATCCCTTGGCCAAATTTAGCAATTTAACATGCGTTGGAAAGCCAAAATTATCCTCCAAATACTTTCACTCATAACTCACCCATGTGCATTACTCACTCACACTTATTTCCTCATGTGCATTAATTCTTAAATTTCTCACTCACACTTATTACCTCATGTGCATTAACTCATATTTGCTTTACAGTCCTCTCCTATATATTGAATGGTTTTCATTGGTTAATGGTCGGTTCTTAGCAGTGGCAGCATAGTTTTTTGTTCTCTCTCTCTCTCTCTCTCATTCTAGTGACTCATTCTTTGAGCAAAGTAATCATTGAATCAATTGTGGACTTGTCAATTGTGGTGCAACCAACTCTCTTGCAAGCTTATCATTAAATAAATCTCGTTTTTGTTCTCTAACCTTTTTCTTGTCAGTATTTTGCAAACTTTACACTCTGGTTTGTCATTTTTTTGAATTGTTCATGGTGATTTTATTTGTCTTTTGAGTAGTTTTTTTTTCTATTTCCATTCTATAATCATTGCGCTAACTCTGCAAGAACCATCCAAGTGAAAAAACCATTTTACTTCATTGTTTTTGGATTGTTTGGCACACTGCCCAAAATGAACAACTCGTTGGTTTTTGGGTTTAAACGCAGAAAATCAGTGCTAAAAGACAACAAGGTACCTAGGGTTCTTAGGGACTCCGCCCAGAGGCTAGTAAGCACTAGCCCGTGAAAATTTGGGGTTTTACTCCTTTAATTAGCCAAGTTTTCATGGCTATAATGACAAGTTATATCAGCTCAATTTAAGGGTGGAAATTTGTGCTAGCAAGTCCATAGAAATATCTGTCTATACGGTCGATGGAATAATGAGTTGTTGGAGTGTGCATGGAGTTTTGATTGTGTCGTTTTCATTGCATTGACAAGTATCACATTTATCCATGTTGTAACCAAAAAAAAATATAATGTTTTAGCCCCAAAATTTTGATCCTCAAATTTCATCATGTCTATGAGTCTCATAAATTTGTCTCGATCATCTTCTTGTTCTTTCAATTGATACTCTAACGAGACCCTAAGTAACATTATAACAGTGAATTGTTTGAACCTTGAGAAATTTTCCCATACTCGAATAATTTAATCTTTGATTATATTTAGTCCTAAAACCTATATAAAGACCCCACCATAGTTGATACTTTATTAATTATTTTATTTCCTTATCAAAATCTTAGAGCCAAAGTCTTATATTGTCAAATATTAACCCATATTCCTAGACTTTGAAAAACAAAAGGTTGTCATATATCAAAGTTTTAAACTTTGGTTAGTGAAAGGTAATTCCCTCCATGGTGGCCAAGTTTTCAAATATTTCCATCTATAAAATAAAAACCTAGGTTGAGCAACCAAAATGCTTTCGGAGCTTTGTGAAGGAAGATTTCAAATATTCATTGGACCTCCAAAATAAATGAAATCCCAACACATTTGTCCTCTGCAACCAATGATAGACATCCGAAAAGAGACACATGGATGGATCATCAAGCACATGGCACAAAGTCAGAGCATTCAGTGGTTCAAAAAAAGAGAGGTGGCTTAGAATCAACAGACAAGAGAAGCTCACGACTTTTTTTGCATGTAATTTGAGATATGTATGCGAAATGTGGGAGTCTCTTGAAAGCACGCCATATGTTTGATATATAATATTATGGGATATTATATTCTTCATGATATATAATACTAAGTGTTTGATAAGTTAGAAAGAAACACGAAAAGAGAGAAAATTATGGAGCTTGAAGGATTTGACCCTTTGAAACTTGTCGAATAAAATAATATTTTTGGAATCCCACTGTCGTCCATCTCATGTCTAGTCATTGATGAATCAACCATTCATATACTTCCATGTGTCTTTTTAATAACTTTCCACGTGTCTCTAATAATAATATTCCACGTGTCTCCTTCCACGAGTTGTCATGTGTCACAATTTCATGCTTCCATGTGGAATGTGCTTATTGGTTCATGGTTTAAAAAGGGAAAAATTTGGAATAATGGTTAAGTATGGGAAATCAAGCGGAAGAGTAAGTGAAGGGAAAATCGTAGGTAGCGAAATTCAAGGGGGTAGTTTGTAGGTTGCGGGGACGGGTTGACGTGTTGGGGAGTGAGGGATGACTAGTGTCCACAAATTCGATGAGTATTGTGAGTAGTTAGGGGGAAAAGGGGAGAAATGTAGATGACGGAAGTGAGAGAGGAGAAATGCAGGTAGCAGAAGAGGGGGTGAGGAAGTGTAAGGAGGTAAGGGGATGTATAAGTCTACCAACCCGTGAACCCACGAATACTGAAAAATGACTAAGTATGGAGAGAGAGATGTTGAGTGAAAATTCTAAGTATGGTAGCATTGTAATATAGGAAAGGAGAGACGAACATGATACTAAAAAAGATTCTTCAAAATCGGACATCTGGACAAGATCTTGAGTTATTTAGGGATACAGAA
Organism: Picea abies; assembly: GCA_900067695.1. Lineage (NCBI taxonomy): Eukaryota > Viridiplantae > Streptophyta > Pinopsida > Pinales > Pinaceae > Picea > Picea abies. The sequence continues at coordinate 15,512 of CBVK0100413999.1, forward strand.
ACAGATTTTTGATTTGAAAAAAGTGTGGTGAAGCTAAAACTGGGGGTTGTAGAGTGAACTTATAAAAGTTAAAAAATGTCTTCTTTTAATATCAAGGATTTTTATGAATCCAAGAGCAGGAAAATAAAGATGACCAAATTTTAGTCAACAATTGGATCCAACTACGGGACAACGACCCCTTGTGGGTTGCTGAGAACACAAAAATCTTAAGACTAGTTACCTTCTCCGTTGGGCTATGGATTCATTTTCAAAATATTTTTTTGTAATTATTTTTCTTTCATGGAGTTATCTTCAAACTTCAATATAAAGACTACCTTATTATGAAAAACTGAACTAAAGCAACAAAGTATGTACATACATGATCTACCTACCCTAACTTACTTGAAAGAACGGGGCACCTTATAGCCAGATTTCCAATGGAGTCATTCAAGCATTGATCTGATTTGTGGAATGAACTCCAAAATTCTAAGATAAGTTGGGACGTATACCAATGAGTTAGGGGCACTCTCTATATGTACTGGAGAAAAATTATACCAAGTAAGATGAAGATTTGATTGTGTTGTTTGACCAACAATGCTCTGGAACCATAATTCAATAAAATTAAGTATTGGCCAAGGAGTTTTCGACATAAGAATGTATTCATCATTTTCTTTATTTACAAGCACTTCCATGGTTATTGATTTATCAAAAAAAATTTGAAAATATTTTTCTTTCTTGTAAATGTGATCTTGTTCATCATTCTTTTCAAGATTCGTTTCTTCCATCATTTTTTTAGTTGCAAGTTCTCTTGTGATGTTTTATCATTTATCAGAAGGATGAAATCTTCTTGTTTATTTGGTGGAGGCTTTTCAATTTCATTCTCAAATTTGTCGCTCGAAATATCTTCAGGGATGATTTTAAGGATGGAAATTTATTTTAAAATGTAGAAACTTTAGCGAATCTTATTAATCCTTCATATGTCAACTATACAATGTTTGGCAATATTTTTGTAAAAATATTCAAATTTTTAGGGATTTTATATAGTTTGTATAAATTTTTGGTAATTTTTAAGGTAAAAACTAATTTTATCCTATAGAATTTGTGCGTATCATTTTTAGAATAGTGAATATTTTTTTGAGAAAAACCTTGGAAAATTAACCCATGAGCGAAATTTAGCCCCTAAAATCATCCCTGAATATCTTCATATAAAGTATATAGGAGGATGAAATTTTATTCTGTAATTTAGAATTTTCATCTTCATCTTCAACAACATGATTTGATTTAAAAATTTCATCCACTCTTTGATTAGATTATTCTTCAAAATTGGTCATTTCGTTATCTTGCTTCCACATGGGAGAGAATGGGTGGGAAACAACATTTAAAACATCAACAAAAACATATGAATACACTTTTGGGATGAACTTTTCTGCAAATGAATCTTCTAACATATCCCAACTAGTAATAGAATTAGGCATTAATGAACTATATCACTCAAGAGCACCCTCTCATAGAGTTTGTAAGAATAATCTACATGTAATATCGTTTTCAGTGAAGTTGAAATCATAACATGTACTTTTAAAATTAATCAAATGTTGATCGGCATCTTCTGAAGCATCCCAAAGAATGTAGAAAAAATTTCAATAGGAATATTGGTCATTTGAAAGTCTATCTCTGGTAGATCTAAAGGGGTATTATGAAACCACCTCATTTTTTGAGTATTTCTCTCTTTTGCTAAGTCTTGCAAAACCATTGATGAGATTGATGAATAATATAAAGAAACATTATGACATGAATGAAACCTTTCATTTTGAATTTTTTCAATGAAATATCCAAGGAATTCATTCTCTTGAATCTTTGGTGCATCTCATTTCTTTTTTAAATTACAAAAAAGCTGAGCCATGCTTAAAATAAGAAATTTGTTTCTTAAATCATCTTCTCAAAACTTTGAGTCATGGATATTTTTGGTTTCTCAAATATCTTGAAAATAAATTGCTCCCCAGTATGGTCGCTAAAAATGTTGACGCTTGAATCTGTCAGGATCGAAACGACAACCTCTTGAGGACATAGTCCCCCCTTCGTTTTTATAGAGGTGGTTCTCCTCTTTGGCTAAAAGATATATCTTTGAATATCTTGGAGTAGGGAGAGTGTTAGACAACAAACCCCAAATATTTATTGGTTGGATTTATATGAGAATGGTTCTTCAATAACCCAATATGATCTTTATATGAAAAAAAAATATTTTAATTAGAAAATATTGAATAAGGGCTTCAACATCAGAATTAAATTGTGATCAGCATCACACACAATCTTCTTAATAATATATAAATACATCCATATATTCTTCATAGGAGAGAATGATTTGATCATCTCAAATAATTTTAATAGAGCACTGCAATCAAGATCAAAAGATAATTTGATAGATCAACCTCAAATACTTTGTATTCAAAAGTATGGGTTACAAAACACAGTCGATATCAACTCCAAAACAATTCTTTGTGGAGTTATATTCATGAAAGATGTTATTCATTACAAAAGATTTTATAGCCATATATGTGGTTGAAAATACTCCAAAATACTCCATGATCATATAAGAAAATATCTTAGAAGAATATAAGAAGAACACTCAACAACTCAGCGTTGTGCCCAACTCTAAGATTCGAGCATAAAACTATGAGAAATGGTGTAGAAGAATACAATAATAATAAAAATAGAGAAGATGGAGATTTCTTTCTTTTGATCAGAAGCTTGATTATGTATCCATGGTTGTACTTTCTTATTCATTTGATCTTCTTCCCTGCCCCTTTAACAATACTGATTATTGACCCTTTGATGAAGCCTCTTTTCCCTTTTTAAGAAGAGATTTTCTAAGTACTTGAATAGTTAGGGTTTCTCCCTTCTAGAAATTATTATACAAGTTACTTCTTGAAACATTCCCTTTAATCAATGTCTCATTAATTCCTCATTAATGAATTCACATCATTAATAAAAGTATATTAAAAGTGGGTCCCTCTTATTTTTTAATAAAATCTTTTTTAATTGAACTTTTATGTTTTTAAATTTGATTATTTTTTCATCAAAAGAGGGCGACTGTAATTTAATTTTCTGCAAATGAAAACCAGCGTTTTATCCATAAAAATCACTTCTGATGTGCTCTTCATCATCTCATATTTCCATCTATATAAAATTTTCTCAAATCCATCGCCCTGATCTCAAGATATGAGCTCGTGAAGTTGAGTTGTCATACAGACCCATTAAAAATGCAGTTGACTGATATTTTAATTTCTGAGAAAAATTTATCAACTTTCAACATTTGAAACCTATGCTAACATATTCTAAATCGAAATAAATTTCCAACAGTAAAAATTTTGTGTTATTCCAACACTCGGAGCTCAAGTTATGGCCTTAACAAGATCAACACACAGCCACCGTTGATCCAGATTATTTTCGGCATGAAATGAGAGCGGAGATATAATAAATAAATGCATAGAGATATTGCAGACATTCAATAATATAACAGAAA
>CBVK0100414000.1:0-19009 GCA_900067695.1 Picea abies
GAGTATAAATAAGAGGAAAGACTCTCTCATTTTAATAACACTTGAGAATATTGAATATCTATATGTGTTTGAGGTAACCAAGGATATCTAAGCTGAAATTTGGAGGAAAGGTGAAAAAAAGAAGGCCGAAATGCAAGGAAGGATAAATTGTTTTGATGGTGCTTTCTAAGGTATGTTATTTATAGGTCATCTCAGCATTTTCGCTATAAATTTTTTTATATAATGATTCAGACCATGAAATTTCTATTCCATTGACAAAACATACCCAAGTATATGTGTTAAAAAATTCATCTTTTGGGTCGTTGTATTTTGGGATTTACACTTCGTGGAAAATAGGGTTTGTGGCTAGTTCTGAAACTAGTCAAAAACTGGTGTTTCGGGTAAAAATGTCATACCTTCTTCATAAAATATCCACATTCACTGAGAAATTTTTTTTTGGTTAGGGTATAGGATTTAGTATGTTCTGTAGCATTTTCATATCCATTCAATTAATATTTTGTGCGAGCCATGCTCTACACGGTCGCTCTCTAGAATAAGCAAAAATTCAGCAAGGTATGCCATTTTTTCTATAATGCCTTTTCTGAGAGGTTACAAGTAGTTCCAACTAGAGGAATTGCATTAAACACACTGAATAAAATTGTATAACAGTTTTATATCTTTATTCATTACAGGTACAAAGTTATGATTATTTCAAGTTGGGGTTGTAGACTAATCCAAAACTAGTCATGGTTGAGACAAGCAGTTGATGAGTTGGCACATACACAAGGTGTATAGTTGATGATGTTGGTACATATTGATGAGTCATTGTTGATTATTATTTGACAAATTATTGGTATATACTTGGTACATGGTTGGATGCACTTGTTTATGGTACAGGTTGATTACAGGTTGTTTGACACAGGTTGATGCATGGTTGATGCACTTGTTTATGTTGACATATTGATATTTGTTGAGGATTGTTGCCTCATCTCATTTGGTGCTGAGAATGTAAGATGAGTTTTTCATATATATATGGTGCTCTTGTAGAGTTGTACTCTATTTATTTGTTGTTGAAAAACCCCCAGATTGAAGTCCATAATAAAAAGAAAAATTATACATACATCTTGTGTTCTTTGTATTCCTTGTGGAGATGATTTGTTGATGATATGTTGTTGATATGTATTCACATCTAATTTATTATAAATGAAAACAATGAGTAATGATAACATGTTGAATGTTAACTAAGGAGTTTTTGTATAAGAGGGAATTTTTGGAAAAAATATCCCCACACTCAATCACCCCCCCCTCTAAGTGTGGTAGGTGTGTCCAACAAGCATGCATTCCCTCTAAATAATGGTGAACGTGATATTGTAAATGTTATCAACCATACCATTGAGGAGCAATAATGTTTCCTTAATATCACACTTGAAGAACATGAAGAGGGAATAAAGGAAGCAACTAGGAGGGTTGTGATGGAGGTAATCAATAACCTTGATCAAGAGTCAAGAGAGAAGTTGAAAAAACAATAATTCCAGGTCTATACTAGACAAAAGAATATGAACCAACCTCTCTCTACTAGGCCTACAACTTCACAACCAAAACCTCCACCTATGAACATACACCTTCCTAAACATTATCCTAAGTCTGAAAAGATTGACTTAAATTTTGACTTGGAAAGTGCATTGGAGAAGATGTATGTAACCATCATGTTGAAGGAATTTATCAAGGTTCCATCCATGAAAGAAAGGTTTGAAAAGTTTTTCAATCTGTTGATGAACCAATTGTTGGCATATTTATTATGGGCAGATAGAAGGCAAAGTACTTGTTTGTCATTGATGGCAAGCTCAACCCGACGATGACAAACAAGAGAAACTGGTAAGACCAATAGCGCAATGATGATCGCATGGCAAGATCAGAAGCATAAAATCCATTTTAGAGTTTCAAAAACTGGGAGTTGGAGGAGTCAAGAGTCGAGACTCTTCATCATAGGAGTCCTGAAGTTGAAAAATGTGAAACACCAAAATCCTGAAATAGGCACATCAAACCACGACTTAATCTCCATTTTTGAGTTTCAGAAACTGGGAGTTGGAGGAGTCAAGATTTGAGACTCTTCATCATAGGAGTCCTGAAGTTGCGAAATTTGAAACACCAAAATCCCAAAATAGGCACATCAACAAAGCAGCAAGATCAGAAGCATAAACTCCATTTTGGAGTTTCGGATACAGGGAGTTGGAGGAGTCAAGAGTCGAGACTCTTCATCACAAGAGTACCGAAGTTGAGGAATGTCGAAATGCCAAAATTCCAAAATGCGAAAAACACCTTTTGGTGTAGGTTTTGGATACCAGGAGTTGGAGTGTCGAAACACTTCACCATAGGAATGCCAAAATGTTGAAATGCCGAAATATGAAAAACACCTTTTGGTGTAGGTTTTGGATACTGGGAGTTGGAGTGTGGAAACACTTCACCGCAGGAATGCTGAAATATCGAAATGCCAAAATGAGAAAAACACCTTTTGGTGTAGGTTTCGAATACCGGGAGTTGGAGTGTCGAAAAACTTCACCACAGGAATGCCGAAATACTAAAATGCGAAATGGTGAAATAAACACAAGACCCTACGGATTTATTCCAATGGTGTAGGTGAATTTGAATATGATTGGAGGGATAATATTTCACCTCACAGTTAATTAATCAGTTACGATTCAGTTAGAAAAACTGATTCATAATTCTTGATCGGTTGGCGATTCAGTTGCTGAGGCATTTTTTCCCAAGGATATTCGAGGTGTAACAGATGAGGCATGTGTGAATAAAAGGAGATATGAGATGACTGTGCAAGGTTGGTTGTTCTAACTGAAAAATGAGTTGAACTGTAGAAAGGTAAAACTATAGTATCCACAGTGTGAAGAAAGCTCAAAGATAAGGAACATAAGCTGAAAATAAGAGAAAAGGTGAAGAGAGCAGACTGTGCACATATCAAAGAGCATGAGAAGGATAGAGAAAGAACAGATAGACAGAGAAAGAAAGTCAAGCCAAATATGAACAGAGTAGAAGAATAGTGTAGCAGAGAAGAATTGCAGAACAGTGAAGAAGTGGTAAGAATTGATTTATCTGTGTTGTTGGTTATTCAAACATTTATTTGTAATACGAGTGGTAGGGTGGTGCTAGGGAGGACTGTTGTCCTCAGAGGTTCAAGTGGGTACTTGAACACAGGGAGTTGTATCTTCCATCTGGTTGTAGCCAGGAAAACTAGGGTGGTAGGTTGGTGCAACGGAGAACACAAGGGAGAACAAGTGTTCTCTGTTATACAGGTTGGAGCCTGTGTAACTGGAAGTTGGTGCTTCCATCCAGTTGGTGTTGGAACACTCAGGGAGTTGGTGCTTCCTTCTAGTGGGTGCTAGAGAAACTAGAAAGTTGGTTCTCTCAAACAAGTTGGAGCTTGTAAAACAGAGGTAGTAGCCTCACATTGAGTTGGTTCTCAATTATAGATGATGTACAAAACTTAAAACGTTGCCTATCATTTTCGAAGAAGAATAGGTTTTCTCCCTTTATGGGTTTCCTCATGAAAATTTGTCTCTGTGTATATCTTATGTGTGAGTGATGCTCATTATTTATGTTGTTCATATATTGTATAATATTGATGGTCACTTGGAGAAAGATGAAAAATGGCTTAATTGACTTAAAATTGTTTAAGAACAGTAACAATTGATTCACCCCCCCTCTTAGTTGTCTTAGTAATTTCAACAATGGGTATCAGAGTGAGTTCCTTTTATCTAAAGGTAGATCTGTAAGCTTAAACATGACAAGTCATGAAGGGACTTCATCCACTAAGCCTCCTTTGTTTGATGGAACAATTTTTTCCTTTTGGAAGGGTATAATGAGAACATACCTAATGGCCTTAGGCGTTGATGTTTGGGATGTAGTAGAGACTGGATACATAAATCCTATTATGCTAACTTCCAAGGATGATAAGTTAGAATTTATCTTTAATGCTAAGAGAATGAATGCTATCTTGAATGGACTTGTAGAAGCTGAGTTTGTAAAGGTGATGCATCTTCAAACTGCTAAAGAAATGTGGGATAAACTTATTAGTAGCTATGAAGGAAATGAGAAAGTAAAAGATGTCAAAATTCAAACATATAGATTGAAATATGAACAACTAAAGATGAATGAAGATGAAACAGTTAGCAAGTATTTTTTAAGAGTTGAAGAACTTGTGAATTCCATGAAGGGTCTTGGTGAGAAGTTTGAATAATCACTCTTAGTTCAGAAGATTTTAAGATCTCTTCTTGATAAATTTAATCCAAAAGTCTCTGCAATAGAAGAACTAAATGATCTTAAAACTCAGTCCATTGATCAACTTCCAGGAACTTTAATTGCATATGAAATGAGAATTAGAAAAGATAACTCCATTACTAGAGAAACATCGTTTAAAGAAGACAAGAATACTGATTCAGAATTAGATGATATTGAAGCAAAATTTGTGAGAAGGTTAAAGAAAGGATTAGGAAAATATCAAGGCAAGTTTCCCTTCAAATAATTTAACTGTGGTAAGATAGGTCATTTTACATCTAAGTGTCCCCATCAGAAAAAGGACCAGAACTCTGATGATGAAAAGAAGTACAAATTCAAGAAATATAGTAAGAAGAAAAGTTTGTGTGCAAATAATGATAATTCCTCAGAAGACACCGATAGTGACTCTTCCTGTGAAGATAAGGTAAATGACTTCATGCTTATGGCCAAAGAAGATTATGATAATAAAAGCATAGGCAATGATGACAATGATGAAGAAGCTATGGTTGATATGGAAGGAGAACTGATCAGTGCACTGGAAGAGATTGACAAACTCATAATTAATAATAGAAAGTGAAAACAATTGTTGATACAGTTCAAAAAAGACAGTAAACAGCCTGATGAAGACTTTGCCCTTCTGAAAGTGAAATTAGAAGAGGCAAAGAAAATAGGATACATACTGAAACAACAATTGTCATAGAAGAAAGAGAGGTGTGAAGCCTTAGAAGAAGAGATAGTAAAAACCAGAAAAGAAATGGAGAAGTTTAAGGGATTGTATCACCAAAATATGTCAAGTATTAAAGCCTCAGAAGGATTAACCTCCATTCTAAATCAGCAAAGAAACCCAAAATTGAAAGATGTATTGGGATATGAAGAAGGATCAAGTAGTGATCATCCAAGTAATACAGAACCTATCAAGTTTGTCAAATCCCCAAACATTGACAACATTCACTCTGCAGAAACAAGGAAAGAAAATCAACCACCAAGAAGGAATGAAAGAAAAAGTACCAGAACTGAATCTGTAGATCAGAGAGATTATCGTCATGAAAGAAATCGACCTCCTCAAAGAAGACATAATTTTTCAAGGTACAAAGGTTTTTTCTATGGTTATTATTTTTTCTTCTCTAATTTTGGTCACAAATTTATAAACCGTTCTTTAAGATTTAGATATGAGAAAAAAAGTTTTTCAAGGAAAAATTGTCTGCCACTACAAAGATTGAGACAGCCAAGCAACAAATAATCATAGACTATAAATCATGTGATGACTGGGAGAAGGACACAGGTGAAACACAATAATAGGTATGAGCATAACAATCATTATGATGTATTATTCAGTGAACCAGAATGTTACAACTGCCATAATTATGGACATAAAGCTGCAGACTGTCGCTTAAGGAATTACAAGCGAGATTTGATCCCCACTGTTGAAAATGTCATGGTTTGGAAGAAGAAAGTAGATGACAAGTGTGGACTAGTGTTATCAGCCCAAAGACAAAAGAATCCCTGGTACATTGATAGTGGATGTTCCAAACATATGACTGGAGACAAAAGTAAGTTTTTAATTCTAAGTGAAAGCAAATCAGGGAATGTAACTTTTGGAAATGTTGCACCAGGAAAAATAAAAGGTAAATGAATGGTAAGTTTGAGTAATGGTAAAGGGAAAGCTCAATATGTGTTGTTTGTAGAAGGTCTAAAACATAATATTCTTAGTGTCAGTCAAGTCTGTGATTGAGGATGTGAAGTCATTTTTACCTCTAAAGACTGTAGAATAAAATCTATGAATTCAGGACAGCTAGTTGCAAAAGGGATAAGAACAGAAAACAATGTCTATGTGTTAAAAGAAGAAAAAGAAGAATTCCACTTAAGAAAGTATGATGATAGTTGGCTATGGCATAGGAGACTTGGACACCTAAATTTTGATCATATAATCAAGCTCAGAAACAATGAGGCAGTAAAAGATCTTCCGAAGATATCAAAGCCACACGAATCTGTTTGTAAATCCTGTCAGATAGGAAAGCTTAATCGCACTCAGTTCAAATCTAAAAAATTTCCTTCAATGGAAAAACCTCTCCAGTTAGTACATATGGATTTATGTGGACCATCAAGGAAAGAAGGTACATGAAAATAAAATTATTTTATGTTGATTATTGATGATTATTCTAGACTAACATGGGTTGCCTTTTTGAAGGAAAAATCTGAAGCATTTGAAAAATTCAAAGTGTTTAAGGCTCTAACTAAGAATCAAATAGGAAAAAGATTAAAGGCAGTAAGGTCTGATAGAGGAGGAGAGTTTAGTTCATGGAAATTCAAAGAGTTCTGTGATAAACATGGGATCAAAAGAGAGCACACATTTCCAAGGACTCCACAACAAAATGGAGTTGTTGAGAGGCAGAATAGATCAGTACATGTTTAAGGATAAATTAGTTAGTGCGGACACAGACCAATCTCCCCAGATCCACCTGGATCTGGAACAAACTGTGACAGAATACTACTCTTTCCCTAGATCTAAAGTATTGAATGGACAAGAGAAAAAGGATGATGTACTTACTTTATAATATCTCTCCTTTAATCTCTGTTGTTCCTCGCTCTGCTACAATGCTCTTGCGTCGTCCAATCACAACAACACAAACCAATCACAGCAAAGACATTAATATATTCAAAACCCTAGACTATACATGTGATCAAGGAATCATGTAATAAGATGATATCATCATTATGGGAAAGGGACATATTCATGTTTTATATTAACTGAAAGAGAAGTATACAACCTGAGCCTCGATGTCGTAGATCTCCCTTCAACGGCTTCTAGCTTTGACACACACACATTTTCTCATCATGCATGAAGAACTTCTACTACTTGTGATAACCTTGTGGCTGTCTCTATCTGCTGCAGCATCAATTATCCATACATCAGTGCACCAATTCTCCAATATCTTACTCTTGCTAATTTTCCACTTAACCCTTTCCATGAGCAATCTCCTCAATATATAGGAGAAGATTGTTTAGTTACTTGGATAAAGAGTAATCCCAAGATATCTGGAAACTCATTAATTTGCCAACCATTCGAACTCCAACTCATCCTTCTAGAAGATTCCTTCTATAAGGATCGAGAACTTATTCATTTTCTCCCTTTAGAAACATTTCCGCACCCTAACCATTAACACAGTGCGGAAAGTCCACAGTCAAGATGAATGCATCATGCGGAAATTAAGGATTCCCACAAGAGAGACATAAGCAACCTGTGTACTATTCCCAAAAATGTGAATTTGAGAAAATGACAAGTGTAACTTTCTTCTTGAAAATGATCTTTATGAAGAGTTAGATCTTCCATCACCATGTCATTATCATGTCATCATCTCGATAACCAAAAATGTGGATAACAGAATGCCCCCCAAAGTCTGAGAGTGGAACCAGTGACAGTCAATAGACTTTGTAAGCTGTATGTGTGTGTCAAGAACCAAAAGCACATCTAATCGGAGACCTGCAAACATCCAAGCATCAGCAGAGTATCATATGTATCAACTCTGAGGTAGGCATTCCCATACTCAGATCATAGACTGATGACATCATAAACAAAGGTCATGGCCACCAATCATACATTGTGGATCCATGCAGTCATGCCAATCATAGCACAGCCACTGGAATACACTGTGGATCTGTGCGACAAATTTTCAATCAAGACGACATAGCCACGAAACATACACGGTGGATCTATGTGTCGCAAATAATACATACTCCATCGCAACCTGGATTGCAAAGATAATATCCAGGGTCTTCAATCTCATCACCTAAAGTACGGATCTAACCATGTGATTATATGTGTTGAAGTCGAACATGGTAGAAACCACTTGATTACCGGTCATTGATGTATACCGTTAACAAGTGCGAGGGAAATCACCATTAACGTCAATGAATCCCAAGGTACTACAGTACAATCCCTCAATTGTGAATAAATGAGTTGATGTCGAACAACTGATGGAATCTTTCGATCAGAGGTCAATAATGTAAACCTATTGTCAAGAGCGAGAAACTTGCCATTGAGGCATGCAAGCTCCAAGGTACTGAATAATTTCTAAGTCTCAATCCCGGATAATGTGCTGATGTCGACGGAACAAGACTCGTCACAGGAGGGCCTTGATGTATCCCCCATCAATGACACGAAATGAGTAACAGAGTTTGAAAGTGAAACAAAGTATGTGGCAATTGGACTTTGGACACAGGGAAGGCCGACACAAAGTGAAAGGATAACTGCAGATGGCCGACTCAATAGAGGTTTTAAATGGACAGCTCTTGAACATATGGATGACACGACCAATGATTTGGCAGCATTGACTCAAAGATGACACATGGAAAGACCTTGTAATCAAATTGAATGAGAGACAAATGGATTTCCCAAATTGGCTTCAAATGATGAATAGGGGGTGTCATGTTCAAGAGCGACACTTACTGCCAATTAACACAAAAACGAAACATATCCCTTTCCCAAATTTTCCCCCCACCATTGCTGGCAAGTACCTCTTTATTTTTATGCAAGCTTGAAGAGGATCACATATGCTTGTTGATATAAGCTCATCCTTCGGATGAGTCCCTCAGAGTATTTTTAACGAACCCTAAGAAGGATTGGTTCGGTCCCATCACGGGTCTGTCAGTGTTTGTTTAACGAGTCCAGAGATAGTAAACTCGAAGGTTTTTCAAGATTAGAGAGTTTGGAAAAACACTCAAAAGAGAACTCTCTCAGTGCCTTTTTCGTACAATAATCCAACGAGACCGAAAAAGGGTTAAACTATCGCTCGGAGGATGCATAAGTTCAAATACTTTAACGAGCGTGAAAATAGCAAGGTCGCTCAGCAATCTTTTCATGTTTAGGGAGTCGTGAAAAGGGCTTAAAGTCAACTCCAGGGGGGTTCCTTTTTCGTATAACCGCATCAAGCCCGGAAAAGGGATAAAACAACGCCCGACCATGTTCTAAGTTTTTTACAAGTGTTAGAACGGGTAAAATACACTTGAGGTTTTTAGGTTAAAACCATAAAAAACAAACAATTTCACACCATAACGCAAAAAGTTTTGGATCCATAATCGTCTCGTTAAGGGCCTGCAAGTCATTTACTCATTCCCACATTAGTAATTAGGTTAAATTTAGCAACATAATGAAAAAAGAATGAAAAAAAACCCACTTTTCAAAAGTAAAAAGTAAATATAATCAACATTTACCATTCTATTTTCACCATTTGGTTTTCCCAATTACCAATCAGTGCAAAAATTACCAATTCACCTCCGATCTTCAAAGTCAATTTCTGGGAGCTCCGGTGCATCAAATCGCAAATCGTTTGGATCAAGCAAGTAAGCGCTCAATCCTTCATCTTTCCATGGTTCATTTTTATGATTTGAATGGCTAAGTATTGAGTTATGTTTGATTTCTTTAAGCCCTACACGCAAAACAAGGTTTCCACAGGCAACCCTTTCGTGACCTGCGGGAATTTGGTATTTCCACAGGTGAACCTTAACCACAGTGCGGAAAGTCCGCACTGTGTGTTAAGTCCACCTGCGGGCAGTGCAGAAATGCAAAAATTCATATAACGTTTAGCCAAAAAATCAAAATTTCTTATGATTTCAAGATATTGACTATCTTCTTATTGTTATTATGCAGGTTGATAGTCAGACCATGGTGCTTGAGTGGAGAGAACGCGAGCACGAAGATGAAAATAATGCTGCCGAAAATAACCCAGCAACTATCACTGCCTTAAGAAACTGTGGCCTCCTTAAATACTTCAGGATACCAGGCATGCGAGCCCAAGTACGTCTATTGGAACACTTAGTCCAAATGTGGGATCCAGACCAACAGGTTTTCCACGTGGGTATGCATACATTGACTATTGATATCGAGGATATCTACTTTCTGACCAGATTATCACGACGGGGTTCATATGTCATCTTGACTGGTAGTCGCAGAGGTGGCAGAAAAATGAGCGAGTATTGCAGAGACTACTGTGTGCCAGAGGCTGAAAGACGAGAGGGGAAAGTGGCTATTTGGGGAGTGACTGACATCACTCTCCGTACTATCTTATCGACCATAGCTCAGATGGTGGGAAGTGCTTCTCCTCATATGGCTTTGAAAAGCTACTTTCAATATGCCCTCGAGTGTCTTGAGCCCCGAGTTGTCAACCGGGCTGATGCAGTATTGCGTAATCTCAAAAAACAGCTGACAAAGAGCAGGCATGGAGGATTCAAGCAATTTGGTTATGGATCACTGTTGGTATCTTTCTTCTGCGAGAGAGTCCCGGTGTACAGAATTCAGGGAGACTGGCAGTTTCCGGGTCCTAGGGAGCCGCGGATGCTTCGATGGTGCCAGCTCATGACTAGGCATGTGGCAGGACCGATTGTCAGATATGACGATCATTTTTTCGATTGGCTTCAGGGACAGGTCGTGATGGTTGAGGATTATGCGTACGCTGGCCTGGATTTTCGAGGTGATCCTGACCTCATCCTTCCTGAAGATACACAGTGGGGGAACATTGGTAAGAAAGTCACCAACTTTTTGATTTTTAAATGTTTTTGTATTTTCATTATATAAAATGTTTTTGGGTTTGTTACTTTTGTCGAAGACTAACACCAAAATGTATTGATAACACAGATGTCGGAGCCTACAGACCGGCTGGGAGTTCTCCTGTTCAGCGGCGAGGAGAAGCAGTAGTTCCAGTTCCCCAGCATGCTGCGGACTACTTGACTGTGGAGCAAAAATTAGAGGGCTTGATGCATGGTATTCCAGACATGTCTCTGGATGAGGTCCCACAAAATGATCAGCGTCATACTGTGGGAGTTCCTGCCTCCATGGGTCGTTTGCTCCGTAGGGTAGTCAGGACTTTAGTATGCTATCGTGAACATCATTGATGTCATGATATCATTATGTAGAAGCCATGAGATTCCATTTTTGATCTTTTTGGTCTTCGGATGCATTTTTGTAACACACAAACTTTGATCGTTATATATATACAAGGTTATTACTGGCTTTCTTTACATTTGTGTACATGTGTTTGATTTATAAATTATTCAAATGTCTGTCTAATACATAATTAGCTAATGCATCTGTTAATGTATTAAGACTTCTCGGAATGTGTTGATATTCTATGTAATCAAAATGTCTTTCCAAGAGGTGAATCCGCAAGTAAACTCTTAATAATGTAGGACTTCGAATAGAGTAGACATTACTTAGCTGTAGCACCACTAGCTGTGAGTCAAGTTGCACAACCAAACGACGAATTCCAAGAGATATAGCATCAACCAATAACTCAATTACGACGCTATACTCTGCGATGTTGTTGGTTGCTCACCCTAGACATACACCTCGTAAAGAAATAAGTTCGTTTGTTGGGGCATAGATTGCCCAGGCAGCAGAAGCTAGATTCCGAGTACTACGGCTAGCGCCGTCGGCGAAGCCAATGTAAGGTAGCGAATACTCCGACATCTGAAAATCAAACATGACGTAATTGTAAGGGTAACGACCAAATAACGTCAAACTCAAAACTAAAAGTACACACATACTCAGTATGATACATAAAAATACAAATACTTCATGCATAAATAACTCATGCATAGTATTTCTTTAAGTATAACCCATTCCTGGGTTCACTCAAAGGTATCCCATCATAATCCACTAACTCATATGCCCCCTTTGCCAAAAATTTGCTAACAATATAAGGACCACGCCACATTGGTTCAAATTTCCCAGCTCCTAAGACATCTTTGTCTTGTTCATACAAAAGCACAAGATCTCCTTCGGAAAAGACACGAGGTTTAAGATGCTTGTCGTACTGTGCCTTAACGTGTTTTTTCTGGGCTTCGATAACCAAGGTAGCATCCCAGCGAGTCTCGTCTAATCACATCAAATACAACAGACGTTCCTCTTCGGCAGAAGTATTTGGTAAAAGTTCTACAACTAGTTTCAAAGACGGAATTTCGCATTCTATAGGTAGAATGGATTCCATGCCATAAACTAAACGAAAAGGTGTGAATCCTGTGGCAGATTTAACAGATGTCCGATACACCCACAATGCCGAAAATAACATTGTGTGCCAGCTAGTTTTATGGATTCCTATCATCCTTCGAATCATAGTGATAAGAACTTTGTTAATGGCTTCAACCTGGCCATTAGCCTGTGGATAATAGGGAGTTGAGCTATCATGACGAAGGCCCAACTTCGTTGTAAGTTCAGACATCATATTATTTCGAAAATGACTACCGTGATCGGTAACGATAGCCTGAGGAACACCAAAATGAGTGATGACATGGTTGAATAGAAAAAGTGTTGCAGTCTTCCCAGTATTATCGAATGTCGGCATTGCCTCGACCCATTTTGTGAAATAATCAACAGCCACGATAATGTAACCATGCCCCCCGGCCGAGTGAGGGTGACATGTCATGAAGTCAATGCCCCATTTAGCGAAAGGACCTACTGAGACTACAGGGTGAAGGGGAGCGGGATGCGACCGAATCTTCTGATTATAGGTCTGGCATGCATGACACTTTTGAACAGCAGTGATGCAATCTTTAAACAATGAAGGCTAAAAGTATCCTGCACGCAAGATTTTCTGGGCAGTAGCATACCCAGACATATGACCGCCACATGCTCCCGAGTGGAAATCATTCAAATCTCTCTCGGCTTCTTCAAAAGTCAAACAACGTCGAAACATAGAGTTGACTCCTCGACGATAAAGGGTATCACCGAGAATAATATAATTACGTGCTTGATAACGAACGCGACGTCGTTCGGCACTGGTTAAAGCGGGCTGAAAAGTTTGAGTTTGGAGATAGATGATGATATCTCCATACCAAATGTCGTTGGTAGCGATAAGGAAAAGTGACTCATCAGGTAACGAATCAACTACTACTTTTTCCGTTGCGGTGTGGGGAAAGTCACAAATCAACTCAGCGAAAACTAGAGACTTCTTCGATGTGGCTCGATCGAACTCTAAATCGAACTCCTGGAGAATAACTATCCACTTGGAGTACTTGCCCCCCAGCAATTGACGAGTCAATATATGCTGCATAGGGTTACAGTGGGAAATCATGGTAGTTTTCCTGGTGAGAATGTAGTGACGAAAACGTTGAACTGCCTGAACGGCAGCCAAGGCCAGCTTCTCAACATGTTGGTATTTAATTTCGGTAGAAGTTAAACTTCGACTCAAGTAATAGATAACATGTTCATCGCGGTTATCATCCTCTTGAACGAGGACCATACCAATGGTATACTCGGATGCAGCTAAATAAAGAAAGTAGTCTCGACTGTAATCCGGAGGAAACAGAAGAGGAGCTTTGGTAAGAGACAACTTCAAGGCATCGAAAGCATCATTAGCAGCTTTATCCCATACAAACTCAGAACCTTTCTTTAAAAGACGGGTAAACCCTCAAGTAATTTCAGCGTAATTCGGGATGAACCGACGAAGAAAGTTTGCTTTCCCCTGCAAACTTTGTAACTGGCGTAAAGACGAAGGAGGAGGGAGATTAAGAATTGCCTCGACCTTGATAGGATCCACCTTGATCCCATGTCGTGAAACAATAAAACCAAGGAGACGGCCAGATTCTACGCAAAAGACACACTTATGTGGATTCAAGCGAATGCGATAGAATCGACAACGAACGAAAATGGCTCGGAGATGCATAGGATGATCAACCCGATGCAAAGAGTGAGCTGGTAAATCGTCCAAATAAGGTTGAACAATATGCTTAATATCGTGGAATGCGTAAGACATAGCACGTTGAAAAGTGGCACCAGCGTTTTTTAAACCGAAAGGAAGTTTACGGTAGGTGAAAGTACCCCAAGGACAAATAAAAGCTGTTTTGTGTTGGTCCTCGGGAGCGATGTTGATCTGATTATAGCCGGAAAATCCGTCCATAAGAGAAAATATTTTGCTTCCGGCACAATCATCGATTATCTGGTCGACGAAAGGGGTTGGAAAATTGTCCTTAGGACAAGCTTTGTTGATATCCCGATAATCTACACAAACGCGAATACTACCACCCTTTTTATCGATCGGTACGGGGTTTGAAACCCATTCTGTCCAGGCCACAGGATAAATAAAACCGGCTTTTAGAAGTTTTTCAACCTCAAGTTTAATGGCCGCGGCTTTACGTGGATGGACAGGACGGAGGCGCTGCCGGACAGGTTTGGCTCCGGGGTATGTCTTGATTTCATGCACCACAATAGACGGGTCAATGCCCGGCATCTCTTCATAACTCCATGCAAAGATATCCCGAAATTCTTTAAACAATGAAGTGTAAGTGGCAATTTCGTCGGGAATACATGAAGCTCCAATATGAACGTTCTCTACTATCCCAGGTTTTATGGAAATGTATATGGGTATCGTGGGCAAAATGTTACTAAGGTTCCCTTCTGCAAATACATCTTGTATAGATCCAGGAACGGTCATAACAACAACAACGGTTGACGGGGTCGAAATCCATTGGTAATTCTCAAGAGTTTGTTGTTCGAGAAACAAGATGGAACGATGATGCCCATCGTCCCAAGGAGTGTCTTCCATGACGGACATGATCATCTCGTCAGTGGGAAAAACGACTCGGAAAGGATCAGGAGACAACTCATCTAAAGAATCAGTAGGAGGGGTTGCCGATTGAATAGCTTGGTAATCAGACTCAATCGGACTCAACGGCATAATGTTGTCGAAAAGAACATGGTCTCCAGGATCAGGGACTATCCAAGGGTCGACAGACACTGGAAGTTTACGAGGCACAGTAGAGATCATGTTAATAGATGCAACTGACGGGTTAGGAATATTGAGTGGTGGTGGTATGGGAAAAGTACCCATTAACGAAGAATCTTTTATAAGACCGACTCCAACATTCTCATAACCTGCAGGGGTGTTTGCAATGAAGGGTACGTTGCCTGTACGAGTATCAGTATTGAAGAAAGCAAGTTGATCAACCGTGACCACTTTACCTTGATGAGGAAATCGTAGAACTCGAAAAAGGGTAGATACAACAGCTCGCATAGAATCAACCCAACTTCGGCCAAGGAGAAGATTATAATCAAGAGGAGTATCGAAAACTTCTACTTCCACCTGGACGGTCTTGCCTTCGAGAGTAACGGGCAACGACGGAAGAACACCGTATGGTTTGAAACCAGAGCCATTGAAGGCTCGCAAAGTGTTTTGTGACTTGGTTAATGGTGGAGAACCAATGGCTTTCCAACAAGAAAAAGACATGACACATGTAGAGGCACCCTCATCAACCACCGTCCGAAAAATGCTTTTGTCAGCAACAACAACTTGGATTTGAAACGAACGCTGTGCGGGCAACCTTGGAATATGCTTGTTCAAGTCAAAGACTATCAAATTCTCGTCCGTAGGATCAATTCCACCTATGGCTTTCAACAGAGCCCTTCGCTGTGCAGGACAGGATTGGAGGACTTCCAGGGCAGACATCGCTGAAGGTGCTTGGGCTAGATCTTCTACAATACTGTAGTTCTAAGCCGCACATGCATGAGGATTGAATGTCGATTTCTTAACGACACCTTTCGGGGGAGGTCGTACAACTGTATCAAGGTTCGGTCTTTCGAGATGAAGAGGACCGATCGTATATGGATTCAGTGGAGAGGTAGATACCAAATCGGGAGGTGTATCATCAACTTTCTCCTTAGAAGGAGTATAGTCTTTAGCTCGAGTAGTAAGTGTAACAGTGTCATTCTTTGAATCAACAGTGCACATCAAAACATAGGACTGTGTATATGTAGAAGGTTGATCATGAATGACCAACGAAGCTTGTTGTTGAGACGGGAAGGGTTGAGACAAGACCGCCGAAGTAGAAGGTTTCGATGTGGATTGGAGGAACTTATGAACTTCGGCACGTCTCGGACAATCCTTTGTGTAGTGATCGTCACCACACATGAGGCACGGATAACGTGGTTTGCATTTATCCCGGTCATCAACAGGAGGGGTTTTGGTTTGCTCATTCTGATTAGCGTTTTTACTCTCCTTAGTCTTGCCTCTCCCTTTTTTGGATTTGTTCTTATCGGCCGGTGTAGTTTGAACAACGTTCACTTCGGAGGTTTTACCGGCGGGAGGAGCAGGAGACGAAGCATTTTGAACATTAGAAGAATTGGATTTCGGGGTTGTAGTTGAGACGGAATGTGAATGGGCATGAGTGGTCCCAATCACACCATCAGCTGCATGTGAAGCAACTGGATTAGTAGAAGTGCTGGAAGTACCAGGACGAGGTAAATCAGGTAGTAAGTCATACAAAGTGCCTGTTTGCGAGTAAACAAGATCTAGATACTGAGCGCGACTTATTGCCTGCTCTTCAGTAACAACACCACCCATAGCAATGTCTTTTCCAATTTTGTTTACAAATGATTTTGTAAACCATTCAGCCAGTAACTGATCGGGAAGCTCAAGTTTAATAAGACGTCTCCTCCTTCTCCACTCATGAATGTGATCTAAAATATGAGTGCCAAAATCCTGTTTGAAGGAGGTTAAAATTTCAGTTCCAGTATCGTAACGGATCGGTAACTGGTAGTGTGTGAGGAAGGCCATGGAAAGAGTGTTGAAATCTGAAAAGAAACCCCGTGGCAATTCAATGCACCACTTCGCAGCAGCACCTGTAAGGGTGCGTTGAAAAAGACGTAATCTAATGGAATTGTCCATCAAAGAATTAGATGAACACCACAAATGGAAAGTCATGACGTGATTATTCGGGTCCTCTCCTGCCTTCCCATCGAATTTTGGAATGTCCGATGGAAGCTTTGTAGGGATCGTAGGCCATTGTGGAGAGTGACGAATAGGATCGTTCAAAATCCTAGACAAGTCTGGAAAATCCAAAGTGGCAAGAAAAGGAAGTTGCCTATTCACCTGGGGGTACTGGTGACTTTGGGGTGGAAGCCCCGTCGGTAAACCAGTGGGTGCGTATGCGGTTTTCCCCCAGAGAGAAGATCCTGGTTGTCCCTGTGGTGGTAGAATCGGGTAGTAACCCCAAGGATTTTGACCTTGGGTTTGGGTAGGGACCTGAGGTTGAGTAGATGGAATCGAACCCCAAATAGGATTAGTCACCCCTGGATACGGTTGGCCTTGAGTAGGGATAGTTTGTTTCCCCCCAGGGATTTGAGGAAAATTTTGCAAAAGTTGAGTCCAATACTGAGCCAAAGCCGGAGGGATGTTTTGTCCTAAAGGCGAGTGTGGTCCTCCCATCAAAGGGACATTTCCACCCGGAAATTGTGTACCAACCGGAGGTTGTGTAGTCACTGTGGTTTGTCTGGGAAAAGGAACTGTACCACTTGGTCCACCAACAGGAATTTGGATAGTAGGTGCAACGGTCGGTATAGTACCACTAGGATTAACATTGCCAGTGGGAAACTGAGGGAGTGTCGGTATGAAACCAGGAATAGGATGCCCAGGAAACTGAGGACCTCCAGGAGAACCAGCAGGATTTTGTGGAGGGGTTGGATGTGGAACATTCAATGCAGGATTCAAAGCATGGTAACCTGGAGGTAAAGTTGGATTAACAGTCGAAGTTCTCTGGGTATTGATAGGAGCAAGTGTAGTTGCAGGTATTCCGGTTTGAACACCCGTAGTGTTTGCAAGATGAGCCATCTCAGGAGGTAAAACAAAACGATAAGTTGTAGTTGCTGGTGCAATTTCTGACTCAGGAGATTCAGGAGACTCAGGACCAAACAAAACTCATCGAAAATCACCTGACCAGAAAGGACCTTGGACTACTATACCGTGAGAAGGCCCAGCGATTGATTCAGGAGGAGGAAGATCGTCACTAGAAATATGAAACCGTCCAGCAGGTCTTTCACCACGACGAGTGCGATAATCCTCTATAGAATTGTGAATGCGAAATGAAGCAAGATGATCAACGAGAGGATCAGTAGGGTCTACTTGTGGTGGTGGTGTAAAGACTTCCGGGACGTCACTTACGTCCACGTGTGTTAAAGGCACAAGAGGGATTTCACCCGGATGAGGAGAATCTTCCGGAGTACCCTCAGGTGTATCTGTGTGCAAAGGTTCAGAAGCTTCCGGATATTCTGGAGACAAACCTTGCATCCTACAAGAACGTCGCGGGGGAGCAATTGTAAATGAATAACAAAGTCCCCAACGAAAATCCTATGGTCTACTACGAGCAACAAACAACACACCCTAGTAAATAAAATCTAGAAGCAATCACCAAACAAACAAAACCTTCTAATTCCGAAGCCACTAGTTGGTGATGAAATCCAACGTCGCAACAACGAGATGAGAAGGGGCGGGGCTAAGGTGGAAAAGTTACGTTGACGACCTTCTTAACAGACTTACGTCCTGGTGCAAGCTTCCACGCAGTAATTGTGGATTTACCCTCCAAGTAGCCCGAGTGAGTTTGGTCAACGTCGATTCAAGGTACCGTGAATACTTTCCTCTGCACAGTCACCTTGGGTAAGTACCTAGAGAGAAAGGCCACTAAGGTTACCACAGACAATAGTACTGCGTGGGGAAATAGTCGTCAGTCCGATCCACACGCAAGGGCAGGGTATCGAGCCTGAAATCAACTCAAAGGCTTCCACTCATAATTGTGGGTATACCTCGGAGTGACCCCCGTAATACGTGCAATCTCTACACTGATGTCAACACAGCAGGTTAGTATCTCTGCCAACACCAATGTGACCTAATGCTTGACCCTTGTGTTAGAAGGGCATCCCAGGACAATATGCAGCCAATGGAATTTGACACTCCCTATTCTCAAGATACTATTGTGTGTTTTG
>CBVK0100414036.1:0-21352 GCA_900067695.1 Picea abies
CCCGACTGTAGTGGGCTTCCCAGATCAGCTTTGCTCGCTTACTTGATGGAACACAGATATGGCCCAGATGACACAACAACCCATCCTGAAGATGGAAATTATCAACAACTGCGTTTGCACCCAACATTTGGTAGGTGGTGGCGAAGTCAGGGTCTGTCTCATAGAGTTGGGGCCATCCAGATGTCTCATGGCCGCAAGAGTCTAGCACCGTGGTGAGTGCCACGACTGGCGGTCTGCTGAGGCAATCGGCGACGCGATTGGTGCTTCCTGTTTTATACTTGATGTTGAGGTGGAATTGCTGCAAGTATGTGGACCACTTTTGATGGCAGTCATTCTGCAATTTTCCCTATGTCTGCATGAACTGCAGTGGCTTATGATCAGTGTGGATGACTGTCTCCTTCCCAAGAATGTAATGTCTCCATTGGTGGCAAGATTTCACAATGGAGTACATTTATT
This sequence comes from Picea abies, assembly GCA_900067695.1. Lineage (NCBI taxonomy): Eukaryota > Viridiplantae > Streptophyta > Pinopsida > Pinales > Pinaceae > Picea > Picea abies. Next base: position 457 of record CBVK0100414036.1, read on the forward strand.
TTTCATAATTAGGGTACTTACTGACATCATTTGATAGTGTCTCACTATGATAGGCCATGAGATGGTCATGTTGAGTGAGAACGGTGCCCACAACATAGTCTCAAACATCTGTTTGGATATTAAAGGGTTGTTGCAGGTCTGGTAGTGAAAGTATTAGGGATGATCACAAGCACAGCTTCAAATCATTGAATGCTTGTTGTTGGGACCGACCCCACACAAATTTCTTCTTTCCACAACCCCTAGTTACTTGGCTAAGGACCCATGCAATACGTCAAGGCCCAAGAAGCTTCGAATATCAATGAGTGTGGTTGGGGATAGCCAATCACAGATGACATGGATTTTGGATAGATCCACATGTATGCCATGTTGATCAACAATGTAGCCCAGTTTTGGCGAGTGAAATGAACACTCTTCAACTCGAGGGGTGGGTCTGGTCTGGGGTTGTTTAAATAACCCACGCCGTTTGGAATGATCCACTCCAACGGGTTTAGTGGCTCCATTGGTCGATCTAAGTCCTAGGAAAACGAAATAAAAACTAAGCTAAGGAAACTAATCTAAATGAAAACAACAATTAAAGCAAACTATATACAAATATGAAATATATATATATAGTTTACCATCTAATATTATACAGCAATAATTCTATGAAATTAAATGTTCAATTATCAATAGAATTAGATCTCAATTATATATTTACAGTACTTACAGAATACAAATTTTGATCTAAATTTGCAAAAATCATTGGTAAAATGCCTTATGACAACGAAACCCTTATTTTTTGATTTTTTATATCTTTTCTGTGAAAGAAGAGAAATAAAAACTAACTAAGTTGAGCAATTAAAATAATAATTTGTACTAAACATCTATCTAAACTACTGAGAATTCTCAAATTTATTAACTATTAAATCACAAATATGAAACTAACCTGAAGTAACGCTTCCTATTTGTCCTGTGCACAGTATTCGATTTAGTTGTTTGATGGGAGGAAACCCACACCAGATTTTCCACAAGCTTCTTGTAAACAGGAAGCAGTCGTGCTCTTTGAATATGAATGACAGAAAAAACAAGACATAAAATGACAACAATTTTATAATTTACAAATCATCACAGTTAGATAAATCCCTGTGGGAAGATTTGTACAGAACAGTTCATTTAACGAAGAAGATAAACCTTTATTCATTAAATTGAAACAGAGTAATTGTTGTACTAAAAATGAGATACATCAAATATGGACAGAATTTAAATCATAACGCATCAACCTGTAACAAGTCTTGATATCTAAAGTAGTCAATAACTTGATCAGAAATTAAAATGTACAAAACGTGAACGAAAGTATGATACATTGAAAGCTAAAGCTATTACAAAAGATCCACTTCCATTCGAGCTTGTATCATCATAAATCTATAGTCTTTGTTCTCCCAACAGTGATGGGTTATTTACAAAAATTAATGAGTATATAAAGGCCACAGGGTAAAACATCCCTGTAGGAATTATCAAAAACTGTTTGGAAAAATCTAGGAACAATCTCCCAAATCTCTATTTCTAACTAAAACTAACAACCTAAAACAAAACTGTATGACAAAAATATGTTCTAAACTTCCACAACATGTCCAATTTCCCATTGAAATTTGTATGTACCTGTAGGTGGACAAGAATAAACAAGTTTAGATAATGTTTTATTTGTGAAATCAACAAAAATCTAAATTTTATGACTAGCTACAGAATCTCACGATTCTGTAGATGGTCATATTTACAAACAGAATCATTTTAAATCAATCCAAATGATAAACAAAAATACATTCAACCTATTAAACAAATCCTTAATTACTAATTCAAAGCAAAACAAATCATTCACGCTAGAAGTAACCAAATCTTTTATGCCAATTTGAAACAAACAAAATCATGTTTAATTAACCGAATGGTAACAGGGATACATGCGATCTGTCAAACAACTTTTTATTACCAATTTGAAGCAGACAGAATTGTTTTGACACTTCAAAACCAATGAAATCATTTTTTTGAATCAATTTCAATCGAAACAGACTATAATCGATTCATCAAACCAATCTTTGCTATGCATACACAAACGATTATGCTAATTCAAGGCATACAACATCGTTTCTGAATCAAACCAAACAAAAATTAATCGAACTAACTCAGGGCCGACACAATCGTTATACTAATTCAAGAGAAATAAAATCGTACTAATCAAAACATAGCTATATTTGATTTTAGCAAACAAATCTTTTGTACATGATTCAAAATGAAATCATTCTTGGTATTTCGAAAATAACAGAATTGTTTTGAATCTATTCAAACAAACAGAACTAATTTGGAGTAAACACAATCTGCTAACCAAATCATTCAAAAATCGATGTTGAAATACATACCTGGGCTGTAGAAAAATGATTCGGTCAGGATAACTTTGAGTTGACAAAGGAAGTAGCTGCCTCAACATTTCTGAAGACGATAGAACCAGTGGTATTTTTCTTCTTCTCGTTGGCTTGTAGCCTATCGTTTTCCTTTGACAACACAGTAACTCATTCCTCCAATGATTTAATTTTAGATTTCAAGAAGGAAACATCCATGTAGTAACGTTCAATCCATGAATTGCATTGAGTACATGGTGGTTGATCGGGCCGAGTCACTACAGGTGAGGGTTCTCTCAAATTACCATGGGTTCTGTTGTCAATCTTAATTCTCGGGAAGTTAGGGTCATCCTTGAGGCATGGAGGTAGGTGGGAAACATAATCATAGGGTTCCACAGAACAAAGGACATGAGAGTAAGGGTATTCCTTAGCCAAGAAGCGTTCAATCTCAGAGTCCGAATCCTCACTCAAAACAATAGGCTTCTGGTCAATGTTTTGTTTGGGCTTGTTCCGAGCACATCTAGATATCCATCGTGCATTCTTCTTTCCCCTACTATTGACACTAGTATCACCCTTTACCTTCTTCCTTATAGGCCTCTTAATGGTCTTAGTATTGTCTTGAGCACATGGGTCGGCCATGGTATCAGGTAGTTCAATGTTGGGGCAGTTCGAGGGTTTGACAGGGGGTAGAAGGGTAGGAGGTGGAAGGGCAGGCCCAACCAGGGTTTCAGTGACCATAACCTTGTCCACTTGGACACACTCGGGAATGGCAAAGCCATTCCTTGATAGGAAGGCTTGCCAACAGTCACCACTAAGCTTCAAATGATGGACAATAATGATTTTGATCAAGCAGTGATGGAAAAGGATGCTATCAGCCTTCTCACGCTTAAATCGTTTGGACATTTTATACAGGCTGTGTAAGAGGTAGTGAGGCATATTCAGAGGGTAGTCTATAAAATTCATAAGCAACCGAAGATGGTAAAGAAACACTAAACCATAACGACCTTCGCAAGTCATGAATTGCTTAACAATTGCTAATAGATAATGCCACCTGGTCTTAAAGGCAGTGACTAGCATACCTCTATCACAACTAACAATCTTCCTCAATGTGAATAGGAGCGGCCAGGGCACCTCGTCCACTTTTGAATTCTTAAACAACCTCTGCCCTTTAGCTGGTAAGCCTGTAGCTGAGCTGAGGAATTCCTCATTTAGCTCGAGTTGGATATCTCTAACCTTAGCCCTGCATCCATCAAATGTGAGGGAAAACTGTTGGGCGACCGTAAGGTTGAAACCCTCAAATTTTTGGATAAAAACTAGCCAACCACTATTCTCCAGGTCTTCACGAGCATTGTCAAATAGAAGGAGCATTTGGATGCCATTAGGTTCTTTGGGCACCACAGGTGCCATAGGAGAGAACACACAGTGGGAAAGGTAAATGGATAGGGGTTTGGACAGGGTATACGCAGGACCGCAAGCTCACAGGCTTCCCTAAAACCAACAGAGGTAACCCGAGATACAAGACAAGCATTAATGCCTAAGTGTGTGAGGGTGGTGGAATGAAACAATCCCATGCAAAACATTCATATCAGAATGTACAATCAATGACACTATGGTGATTCAAATCACTAGTGGTGTGTGTTAAAAACAATGTGAATCAAACAACTATTGAAAACTATGATAAGTCAACCCGAATATTTGCACAAGCAATAGTGTTTGCATGATTTAAAACAATATTTCGAATTTAGCACCAAAGATTTGACCATAAAACTTATGCTTTGTATGAAATCATTGCACTAAGGGTCTAATCACAATGTTAATGCTTTGTTATGAAACCATTGCACCAAAAAATTTGACCAAAGACAATAGAACACCAAACCACCATTGTATCAAGGAGTCAATCACAATCACTAGAATACCATTGCATCGCAAACTTATAAAATGAAGTCATATTTAAAAAATGCAAAGTGAGTAAAGATTTGGTGTCTTGCCAACTGTGTGACCATTATTGAATTAGAAGTGAAATGAACACATAGACAAGAGTAACCATAATAATCCAGTGACGATTTTAATGCCATTGACATGACTTCGAACTCAAGGTTTTCACGCTTGCAGTCGTGAAAACGAGAACAAAAGGTAGGTGTGTAAATGTGCAAGATAATAGTGTTGTTTTATTCAAAATATTGCGATGAGAATCAAGGGTTCAAAAACACTTGTGTAGGAAGTTTATAAAGATAGAATAAAAATGTGAAATGGCTGCCAACACCCAGGTAATGAACCTTGTCCATGTTGAAGGAGAATTTTTCCAAGTTGGCGTAGAGTTCCTGTTGTTGCAGGGTGTGCATAACCTGTTGAATATGGTGCAAGTGTTTTTCCCAAGTATTTTTGTAAATGAGGATGTCATCTAGATACACCACTAAAAAAGTATTGGTGAATGGTCACAAGATATCATCCATCATTCTCATGAAAGTGGCTAGATCATTTTTCAAACCAAAGGGCATGACCAACAATTCAAAAAGAAATTCCTTTGACTTGAAGGAAGTCTTCCATACATCTGTCTATTATATCGAGACCTGGTGGTAGATAGACTTCATATAAATCTTGTTGAAGTATTTTCCCCCCATGAGCTGATCAAGGAGGTCGTCGATTTAGGGAATCGGGTATCGGTTTCTAACTGTGATTTTATTCAGAGCCCGGTAATCAATGTAGAGTCGCCAAGTTACATCTTTCTTTTGTACCATCATGATTGGGATCTTGCAAGCTGATGAGTTGGGATGGATGTTCCCCTTGTGGAGAAGTTCTTGGATTTGTCACTTTATCTCCTCATTATCTAACAGAGAGCAACAATATACTAGCCCATTGGGAAGTAGTGCGTTGGGGTCAAATCGATGGGGTGCTTGAACTAATAGTACAGAGGTACCCCAATAGGTGAGGAGAAGATATCTGTGTATTCTTCCACGACCTTATCCACTTGGTTCTAATGTGTAGAGAGGTCATTCATGAAGACTATGGATGTCGTTGTGATATTTCACTCATTCTGAGAGAGAATCATGAAGAAGACAAACTTCCCTATCCGAGAGATGACCTTTCTGCATTTCTTGGCAGAGATCAAGGAAATAGCATTGGGAGGGACTGCCTTAGGTATCCTGTACAATTTCTTGTTCAAAGTAATAATAACACTGCAAGGCCTAGACTCATATACAACATGACATTTCCATAAATATGGTTGTCCCAAAAGAACATTACAAACTTCGAGAGGGGAAACATCACACAATACCTCATCTTTGAAGGTATTGATGTTGTATGACAGGAGAAATTATTGGTTGACGCGAATGTCGCTTCCCTCGCGGAGCCATCCGATGGTGTAGGGTTGTGGGTGTGGTGTTTTCAGCAGGGAGAGTCACTTTACAACCTATGTTGAGAAGAGGTTCTTCTAGATACCACTATAAATGATGAAGTGCAGTGGGGTACCCTTCACCCACATCTAGAAATGAAAAAGTCACTTTTCTTCCTCTGGCTAGTCTGGTTCACTGTGTTGGAGCTCGGTGGTAGCAATGGTAGCACTGGGTTTTGCATCAATGATCCATCTCCCCCTTTCTGGTTCTAACTCAGAGTCAAAACCCACATCTAATTCAGAGGTTTTCACCTTAGCCACTATCGACTGCTTCGAGTGGAAATCAACAGTGTTATGCCAGGGGCTCCTATGGAAGTTGCACCACTTTTTGGTATCTTTCTTTGTATTTCCAATTTCTTTCTTTTCTTGTGGCTTGGATTGGTTTTCCTGAGGATATTCATCTTTGCTTGGTCCTTTGTTCCACAGGTTGGGGATGCCCTTTCCTGGATTTTTCTTTGAGGGGTTCCCATGACCAAATTGTCGCATCTTTTGTTTGAGATTCTGCTCGATTTTGACGGCATATCGGTAGGTCGCACCCAAGGATGAGATGTCCAGAAACTCCATTTCATCCTGGATGTATATACGGAGACCATTGCGATACTTGAGCACCAAATGTTGCTCAGAATCTTTGATACCCACCTTGGTGTGCAAGGTATGGAAGATATTTGTGAACTCGGGCACCGCTTGGTCTTTTTCTTACCGCACCGTGGTCCATTTTGTGTATAGGTCATCATAACTTCGAACAGGGTACTATTGTTCCTTAATATCATCCTTGAAGGACTCCAAGGTGACTACGACTATAAATAATGAGTGTTCCTATGTTTCCTTTTTTTCACAGAAAGTTTCCCACCAATCTTTGACATGGGGGATGGCTTTGAGGAGTGCAAAAGTATTTTTTTCTCTATTCGAGAAATTATGGACAAAGAAATACCCTTCTATCAGATTCAACCATTTTTCTACTACATCTACGTCTATCTGACCTTCAAATATAGGAATATCAAAGTTTATTTGTACCTTGAAGGGGGTGGCGCCTCCATTTGAGGAAGATGCATCGCCTGTTGGTAGCCGCCAAAGGATTTGCACAAAACTATCCATCATATCATTCCTTTGTTGCATGAGGGCTTCCTCGAACAACATTTTGAAGGGATCTCTTGTCTTTTTTTATTTATTTTCTTCTGCCATGAAAGGTCATTTGGGCATGCGAGAGATTTTTTCCTCAAAAGAAACAATCTCGAGACCTAATTCTTTGTACCCTGAACTCGTTGGGGACATGCATTAAGAACGACAAGGAGAAGACCGCTCTGATACCACTGATCTAGAATATATTTATAGAATGAAATGAATACAAATTATTATCGAAATATGCTTAACACAGAATAACAAATATATAGTAAAACTAGTTTATATTCAATAAGGAAATAAGCTGAAACTGTAAAATGCAGCGGAAACAAGCTTGTTAGAATGGTGGTAGCTTATCTCTGAGAAGATATGTGACAGTTGTGCTCATTTGCAAGAATATGATTACAATGAGGCTTTGAAGGCCTTTTTACAATAAACGGGAATGTCAAAAACTCTATACATCCAAAAAACCTAACCCTGGGAGATGAAGCGCCAAAAGTCATGTGGGCCCCACTTGGGTAAGTTAGTACATTAACTTCCTGGGGTCGTAACGTTTTCATAGGATCTCCATTTTAGGCACACGATAGCCCGTTGGAAAGGTATATCTGAGGACTACACATTTTTTTTCTATCTATCAAAGGTCATTCTAACTGTGGCGAGCCCTAAAAAATGTTGTTTAGGGCCACAAAACATCCTTGCAAGTGAGGGACCCTAAAACTAGTGAAAAAACTACCAAAATGAGCTTGTTGGAATAGGTTGGAAGCCACTGAAATCCATATGGATCATTTCATTCTCCTTGTCCCTGGAAACATTCCTCCCAATATCTATCCCTGGCAACCTTCCTCCCAATATCTGTCCCTATCATCATCCCTTTTCCCAAAATACTAAAATTGAGAAAATTGTTCAAGAATTTCTCAACGCAAGTGTTATCCATCCTATTATGAGCCCCTACTCTTCTCCTATGGTCATGGTCCTTAAGAAATAAGGTTCCTTGTGCATGTGTCCTGACTTCCGTGCCGTCAAAAATCTCGCAATTAAAGACAAATTTCCCATTCCTGTCATTGATGACCTCTTGGATGAATTGAGTAGTGCCCAATTCTTTACTAAAATTGATCTTCGTTCTGGCTACCACCAGATACGTATGAACAAGGTAGACATTCCTAATACTACATTTTGAAGTCATGAGGGCCACTATGAGTTTTTTGTCATGCCCTTTGGCTTGTGTAATTCTCCCTCCACTTTCCAAAGCCTCGTGAATCATGTCTTTCATCCTTTTCTTCGTCATTTTGTCTTATTTTTCTTTAATGATATCCTTGTCTATAGTAAAACCTAGACAACCTGTCTTTCTCATGTGGATCAATTTCTCCATCTACTCTCTCAGCACCAAATTTTCCTCAAACAATCTAAATGTGCTTTTGGCACCTCGAAAGTCGAGTACTTGGGTCATCTTGTGGACAAGGCTAGTGTCAAGGTGGATCCTAAAAACATTAAATCTATGTAGAATTGGCCTTGCCCAAAGACTATCAAAATCTTACATGGATTTCTGGGTTTAATAGGTTATTATCGCAATTTTGTTAAGAATTATGGAAATATTGTGACACCTCTCACTGCTCTCCTTAAAAATAATTCTTTCACTTGGACTCCCACAACTGCTTAGGAATTTCAAAACTTGAAGGAGACCATGTGCACCACTCCATTCCTGGCCCTTCCTGATTTCACAAATACCTTTTTCCTGGAATGTGATGCTTCCAGTAGAGGAATTGGAGCAGTCCTTATGAAAGAGGGTCAACCTTTGGCCTTTACCAAAAAAACCTGGCAAGGTAAAATTTGGGCAAATCAATCTATGAAAAGTAAATGTTGGCTATTCTACATGCAGTGGATCTTTGGTGCCCTTATCTATTGGGGCAACGCTTCCAAATTAAGACAGATCATCAAAGCCTCAAGCATTTTCTAGAACAACGCCTTTCCTCCCTAGAGCAACAAAAATGGGTGACTAAGCTCTTTGGATATGATTATGAGATCATTTACAAGGAAGGAAAGGAAATGTGGTTGTTGATGCACTTTCCAGAAAATATGAAGATGAGGGGTCCCTTTTTTCCCTCTCCTTCATTGTACCATATTGGATCCAAGTTGTTCACCAGTAATGGCTACATGATCCAAAAATTTCACATCTGATACAACAATTGCAGGCCAATTCTCCATTTTCCCTAGGGTACTCTTGACACAATGATTAGCTTCTCTACAAAGGTCATTTGTATTTAAGTAAACAGTCAAAACTTAAATCCATGATACTTTATGAGATTCATTCTACACCCACCACTAGGCACTCAAGGTTTACCAAAACCTATGACCGAGTCAAATGTTCTTTTTTCTGGGATGGTATGAAATAGGAAGTTCACAATTTTGTGGTAGAATGTGATGTTTATCAATGCAACGAAGGAGAAACAGTGGAATCTTCTGGCACACTACAACCACTTATGATTCCACCTGCTATTTGGAGGGATATCTCTATGGATTTTATTGTGGGATTATCTAAATCGAGTAATAAATCAATCATCATGGTGGTAGTTGATCATCTTTACAAGCATACTCATTTCTATGCTCTTCAACACCCATTTACAACCTCCATTGTGGCTCAACTTTTCATGGATCGGGTCTTCAAGCTTCATGGCATGCCTCATTCTATTGTTTTTTATCGAGACCCCACTTTCACCAATAATTTTTGGCAAGAAATGTTCAAGCTACAAGGCACCCAATTTCATCTCAACACATTTTTATCATCCCCAGAGTAATGGTGAAACTAAAGTTGTCAACAAGTTTTTGGAAACATATTTAAGGTGTTTTGCATCGGAATGGAAAAATTAGTGGGGTCAATGGTTACCACTAATTGAATGGTGGTACAACACTTCTTACCATACATCTACTCACATGACTCCTTTTGAAGCAGTATATGGACAAAAGCCATCGTCAGTTCTCTCATACCTTCCAAGTGTCTCGAAGGTCCAGGCAGTTGACCAAACTCTTAGAGTTCAAGAGGCTATTCTTCGTTCCCTCAAAGAGATTTTGGTCATGGCCCAGAATCGCATGAAGAAATAGGCAGATCAAGTTCCCTCTGAACATCAATTTGTAGAAGGAGATCATGTGTTTCTTTGATTGCAACCTTATAAGAAAAATTCCCTCAAAGATGACCATTGTCAAAAATTGGAGCCCAAATTTTATGGTCCTTATATTATTCTCAAGCGTGTGGGACATGTGGCATATCAGCTAGCTTTGCCTAGTCATTCTAAGCTCCATCCTATTTTTCATGTTTCTTTCTTAAAGAAGGTGATTGGAACTAAGTGCCAAACTCAAACCAGCTTTCTCGAGTTGGATGAAGAAGGATCCATTTGGTTATAGCCACAAACATTTTTGGACAAACATGAGCATCGTCTACATCAGCACACCATTAAGGAAGTGTTAGTTCAATGGAAATATACAACTCCAGCATATGCCACTTGGGAGCCAGCTACCATTCTGCGACAATTTCCTCATCTCAATCCTTAAGGACAAGGTTGTTTTTAAGGGGGGGGACATTTTAGGGACCTAACCCCTCAAATAGGTAGAATAATATATTTCCATATAATAAAGGCCAATATTAATAAGGCCTAGCAACAAGGAAGAATAAGTCAAATGTAATAACACCTAATAGAAGCTTCCACTTCTAGAAGCATCTTCCTCTAGATTGTTCTTTTGGATAGACATATTTAGTATAAATAGGAATAGAGGGTATGAGAAGTTTTTATTGGATATTATTGTAATAGAGCTCTTCTATGTTGGAGGTTTCCCCCTCGAAGAGGCAAGTTAACATTGCTTTCAGTAATCAAAGTGCTCTTTCTGGTCTTATTCTGGTATTATTATGGTATTATTGTGGTATTGTTTTAGTTATATCATTGTTTCTCTACCATTTATAGCTAATTATTTGTGTTTTTCATACTATTTTATATCTAGAATAATACACATTTATTGTTTCACTTTCTATATTCTCAGCGCATTGATGTGTGGTACAACTTGTAAAGTGGTTTACTAAATAATGGAAGTCCATTTTGGGGACAATTTTGTACATGTGAATCTCTTTTTCACTCAGAAAACAAGGGCCTTGCTCATTTTTCTAACCACCAGAAATAACACTTGGATTAGGGACCTCTAATCTTTGTGAGGATATATGCCCCCCATTTCACTACAATAATTTACTATAATAAGATCTAGGTATAGTTTATTAAGCATATTATAGTATTGGGTTCCTTGAGATCTTCCCTCCACCCTTGGAAGCACTAGTATCTCTAGTTCCTTGGCTTTGTGCCCCACCGAGACTGCTCATATTTAATAGAAGTAGTTCAAAACTAGTTCCTTAGAGTGTTCCCTCTCACCTAGATCTAATAATTCCACCTACTTTCAACTATTTCCCTACTTCAGTGGTGAACTTGATGTGGAAGTCTTGCTAAGAAAATAATTGTAGATATGGATTCTTGGCTCCATGCCCCACCCAAACTATTCATACTCAATAAAATTAGTTTATATCTTGTTCTATGGATTGTGAGCTCCAACCTAGGTGTACATTGACACCTAATTTCATTCATTCCCTACTTTAGTTCTGCACTCTAAGTAGAAGTCATACTCCATGTAGGAAGCTTTTCCCAATGCAAGATGACTTATCCCTACTTTCGTTCCACACTCAAAATAGAAGCCTTGCTACATGAAAGAAGAACACCTTCCATCTTCAATAGCTCCATATCTACAACACCTAGTTTCCATGTCTCAACTCCTACAACATACATCACCTACGTTTTTTAGACATTCTAGATAACAAACGCTCCTCGACATGGCACAATATCACAACATGTTGTTTTTCCTCTTAGCTTTATAGATTTTTCATTGCACACCTTCCCCACTATAGTAGTTGTTCATCCATTCAACATGTTAGTTCATGTGTTCCATATTTACCTAGCATTAGCATTCATTGGCTATCATATTCATCTTCAACAATGTTTCACACACCTTACAACAATTATCTCCTTCAACGCACCTTTTATATTCCAACATTAGCTCTTGGTGATGACATCCTTATCAAATTCTTATTTTATAGTAGCATTAGCTAGTTGACTCTCTGCTTTCCCACAACACCTCCAAACTACACTTTCATCTTCTCATACATCCATAACACTCATCCAACATCCTCTTCATCCATCGCATCCAATATATTTTTCTTCAATGGTTTCAATATTCCTAAACTAGGAGGCATTGATGGTATACATAATCTATTTTATGTCCCAATTCTGAATGTTGGCAATCTCCTCAACTCTCTTATTTTCTGCAACAACATCTCTCAGATTTCCCACAACACCTTAACACTACTCCTCAAACTTCACATTGTTTCAGAGCATCCATTGTTGATAGCCTGATTCATTGGTGCATTCTTATTTTAGGGTTTCATTCCTCCACAGAGTTGAAAGTGGGGATGCATTTGAACTAAAACAGGAGGAACTGATGTATATTTATCAATGCACCCCCAATACAACATCCAATTAATTCATGGTAGCACCCATTTTCTAGGGAAATACCCTCTTAGTTGTAATGATTAGATAGTTGTTGATGCATTAATGATGTGTAGGAATTTAGTTGCATATTCTACCCTTCGGGATACATGTGGTAGTTATTTAATATTTCTTTCATATGAGAAGACCCATTGTAATACTTTAAAAGGGCCATTGGCCAATATTAATAAAAAAAATATTTTTTCCTTCAGCTTCATACTTTTCTCATTGTCTATTTGCTTTCTAGGTGGATTCTTGCCTCGTCAATATTTTGTTCTATTTGTTTTCTGGGTTGGATATTGAGATTAATTTATTTATATTAGTTCCTAATGTGAGGATTTTGGATCCTCACCTCTAGTTACATCACATCAGGCATGCATTTTCAACTTGTTGGCTACCCACAACAACCCCCTTATTTTTATTTAATCAAAATCTAGGGTTCCTCTAAATTTTAATTGGATTCTTCGTTTGTTTCCCTTTGACTTAATTGGAGTGGTATTGGTTTTCTTTGTTTCGAGGTTGGTTTGATTTTATATTCTTTTGTTTTGTTTGGTTTGAATTTCATGAAATTCAAATGTCATTTTGTTTTGTTTTCTACAGAGTTTTGATGTTGATGGACGAGCTTCATAATTTGAGAGTTTGTCATTACCTTTTCCTTATTGAATTTATCTTCTATGAGAGTGGATTGGTTGAAGATATGGATTAATAACAATGATTTTACAGGAATAAACACTAGCAAATTTGGCTCATCTAGAAAATTTGGCTCATTTTGCGACACATCTTTTCTATGACATTTTTCACATTTGATCAAATTTGAATGAAGGAGAGATGAGCATAGAAATCTTAATTATTTAAACGAAAACATCAATTTTTATCAACTACTTAATTTCATTTAAATTATGATTATGTTTTTGTCTTTTGCTCATTAGCAAGTTTGGTTATTCTAAATAATGGGTTCAATACGTCATCAAATAATATCTTGGTTGGTTACTCATTTTAACAAAATCATTTGGTGGGTTTAATTAATTAAATTCTTTTGTCATTCTTGATGCAGACCCCCCAACCCTCTATCGACCCTCGGGTCAAGGTCCGCTATAGGATCGTTCAATTTCCCCTTGAGCCGAAATGGCTCTTTCGATTCCCTGCCGGAATCTTCGTTTATCGATCCACAGGTCCTTTCGGCAACTCCCCTGTGTGAACAACACTAGGCGTGAGCTCCACCTTCTCTGAGTGACCACAGCGCTATGACCAAGGCCTATTCCCAAAGGTGCCTGTTGCAACTCACAATCTCGCGAGTTTGCGAGTCAAAACCCCTGACTCTTACTTCCCAATCTCGTGATATTCGAGATCACGAAATGGGTATAGCTCCCTTCTGTTAGCGCCCTCTGCGCGTGACCACCAGCTAGGCTAAATGCTAGCTCCCATCGCGACTTCGNNTCTCTGTGCTCTTCCCGTACGAACCTCTGAGACTTGAAAGTCAGCGAGGGTTGACCTTCCGTTCTCACTTCTCGCAACTCGCCACTTCACGAGTTGTAGCGTTGAGCTCTCGTGCTCTTATCTCGCAAATCCCCAAGACACGAGAAGTCAACGGAGTGTTGACTCCTTTCCTCCTAGTGACACGTGTCCACCTGTCAACCACGTGGGCCCCACCTTGTGGTTCTTCCATGTGTCTCTCATGCCTAGCTTAGGCACTTCGCAACTTCGCTTCCCAAAATGCTACCTCCTTTGTATCCCGACACCCAAAGTGTCGAGATCCCAAACTCCTCGTTACTCCCTATTGCAACTCGCAACTTCGGGACTTTTGGGAAAAAAGTCTCAACTCTCCAACTGCCGAAACCCGAAATGTCGATCCATCGAAATGGTTGATGACATCCTTTTCCTGTACTTATATCGCGTCTCATGATTTCAAGAATCCCAAAACAGATATCTCGAGCTCCTATCCTCCAAAATGTTGAAATGGTGAATCCTATCTCGTTATTAATGTTGGCCCCACAACGGAACTTCTCGCCCTGTCGGGACCTCGCACTTCACAATTTCACGAATCTTGGTGCAAGGTTTTTGGTTCTTCAACTCGCGAATCCCCGAAGTGAGGATTCACAAGTGATCCAATGACTCATATCAACTTGGATCCTACGGTCCAATCTCTCCTGAGCTTGCACTTGAAGAATACTTTTCATAACTTCCCTGCTCCTCTGGAAAATCTAACGACCCTCGAAATTTCACGAATTCTCCATGGAGAATTCTGACCGTCCAATTCCTCCTTGACAAATCCTACGAGATGAACAAGGTATTCCTTCATGGAACTTGTCCACCTGCAAAACAACTTTGTTGTGCCTCCTTCCAACACTTCAAGGCACTAGCCCTCTTGAGCTTTTCTTCGACAACTTTGAAGACTCTGTCTCTCCTGAGCTTGCTTGAAATCCTCAAGCACTCTAGGGATAACTCCTGCGTGCACTCCTTGTGGCACTTCCTCAAATACGCTCTAGTATTTGAACCTCTTCAACTCTGTGCACTCCTTGCGACAACAATCCTTCAACACTTTCACTCAGGTTGTAACTCTGAGACTTCACTCGACCTACACACACCTTGCATGGATCTTGTGCTTAAATTGAACTTTTGCAAGAATGAGAACAATGTTATCCCTCCTGAGCTTTTAGAGATGAACTCTGACTTCTGTCAAATCACACCTTGCAAACAATTTCACTACACTCCTTGCAGGAAAACTCTTTCTCAAACAGAGAAACAATTGAAACTCATTCCTTACTCTCCCTCTCTTCAGATTTCAGCCATTCAACAAGAAATCATACATACATAGCATAAACAGCAAATGCATGACCGAAAGAGTAAAAAAACACTAAGCATAACATTCAAACACTAAGCATAACATTCAACATGCATACACAGAGAACATCACAACACCATAAGTCTGAATCAAAGCTTCATGTATGTATTAATTCAGGACTTCTGTACATGGTTGTTTTCAAATACAGATCTCTGCTTCTTCTCCTCTTTGTTCTCTATGCTCGATTGATCATGCTAATGTTACAATGATACAAGATGAGGGTGTCTATAGTCGGTTTTCCCTCCTACGCTCTAAATTGTCTAATCTGCATTTAAATCTACCTACTCACATTTACTACACATAAATGCATCTACCTACTACAGATGAGAGTGAATCTCTCATGATCTGTTTACAATATCTAAGTTTGCTTCCTCTTAACTATTACATTAACATCTGTACATTTATTTCAAAACATCTCAAAACACTTTTACAACGTGCTGAAATGCGTTGGTGCTTGTCCCAGCTGTCTTTCGCCTCTGTGCTTGCTTGTTGTTGGCGATGCTCCTGCATCATACTCCCTCACTTGAAAAATTTTCATGGCTCATGTCCATGAGTTCTTGCACGGTCTACCCATCCTTTTGAATCTCTACTTCATTTTCCCAGCTAGTGTCTTCAAGTGGATGTCCCTTCCACTTGACCAAGTATTCAAAATATTCCTTTCACCTGGTCCTCTTACTAACTCTTTTGTCCAGTATGCTTTCCATCTATGGCTTCTCAACAACTGGCATCTGTTTAGTCCACTGAACCTCTGGTTGTTCATTACCTTCTTCTACTTCTTCAGATTTATAAGGGTACAAATCTGAGATGTTGAATATTGGAGAAATTCTGATTCCATCAGGTAATTTGATCTCATAAGCATTTGTCCCAAATTTCCTTATGATCTGGCACGGTCCAATTTTCTTCATTTTCAATTCATTATATGTCCCTCTTGGGAACCTTTCTTTTCTCAAGTGTGCAAGGATCAAATCCGCAACTTCAAATTGAAGTTGTCACCTGTGTTGATCTGTTCTTCACTTATACTCTTGGATCGAGTTCTGCAATCGCTCCCTAACTTGGTTATGAAGCTCCTTCATCGCCTCTGCGAAATCCTCTGCACTAGCACTACTAGTTGTGTTATGTTCTGAATCCCTCGATTCAAAAACTCCCCTTGATTGCATGCCATAAACAATTTGAAATGGACTTTGCCTTGTGCTTCTGTTGATTGAATCATTATAAGCAAATTCTGCCTGTGGCAGAATGTTGTCCCACTAACTGTGGTGTTCTGTCACCAAACTCCTCAGCAAGTCTCCCAAACTTTCATTGACAACTTCTATCTGTCCATCCATCTGAGGATGATAAGATGAATTGAATGACAAGTTTGTTCCCATATTTTTCCATAAGGTTCTCTAGAAGTGTCCCACGAACTTGGTGTCTCGATCCGAAACTATGCTCCTTGGTAAGCTGTGAAGTCGAATGACTTCTTTGAAAAACAGATTCGCAATGTGAGTTGCGTCACTGGTTTTCTGACACGGTATGAAGTGTGCCATTTTATAAAATTTGTCTATTACCACAAATATTGAATCGAACCCTTTTTGTGTTCTCGGCAGCCCCAATATGAAGTCCATGCTTACTGCATCCCATGGCCTCTTAGGTATGGGTAACGGTTGATATAATCCTACATTCTTCCTCTTTCCTTTTGAATGCTGACAAATTCTACATCTATCCATGAATATTTTGATGTATGCTCTCATTCCTAGCCAAAAATATGACTCATTTAACTTTGAGAATGTCTTTTCATGACTGAAATTCCCGCCCAATCCTCCACCATGTTTCTCCTTCAGCAAATTCTCCCTCATGGAGAACTTTGGAATACAAATTTGATTACCCTTAAACAATAATCCTTCCTAGATCATGTATTCTGTCCATTGACTTATGTCCCTAAGAATTGGATTCTCAGTTGCTTCATATGCCTTCTTAAAATCTGGATCATCTGTGTACATTTCCTTGAGGTTATCAAAACCTGAAGTTTTGACTCTGAACTCCTACAATAGCAAACATTTCCTGCTCAAAGCATCATCAACTTTGTTAGCAGTTCCAGAAATATGCTTAGTTACAAAAGTAAAGTTCGGCATGTATTCAACCCATTTAACATGTCTTTGATTCAACTTCTCTTGTTGAGTCACAAATTGCAAAGCATGATTGTCACTGTATAAGACAAACTCCTTAGGAATCAAATAGTGTCTTCATTTATTCAATGCCTGAATAATAGCATAGAACTCCTTGTCATACGTGGAGTATTTTATTTTGGCTTCGTTCAGCTTCTCGTTGAAGTATGCTATCAATTTGTCTTCTTGGCTCAAGACTGACCCTATTGCAAATCCACTTGCATCACATTTTACTTGAAATGTCTTTTTGAAATGTCTTTTTGAAATCTGGCAACACCAAAATTGGTTGTTCCGTGATTTTCCTTTTCAACAAATTGAAGCTTTTATTAGCTTCTTCTGTCCAGTGAAAAGACTTGTGTCTCTTCTTCACTGTGTCCATCATTGGTGCGCTAATTCCACTGAAATTCCTAATGAATTTTCTATAGAAACTAGCCAATCCATGAAAACTTCGAACTTCAAAGATACTCTTTGGCAATGGCCAATTCTTAATCACCTCCACTTTATCTGGATCCATCCTCAACTTATCTGCAGAAATAAAAAAACCCAAATAAATGAGCTCTATCTTCATGAATGAGGATTTCTTTATGTTTATCAGCAACTTCTCTTGTTGTAGCCTCTACATCATGGTAGCCAAATGTTTTAGATGCTCTGCCTCTGTTTTACTGAAAATCAGTATGTCATCAAGATACACAATGACAAATTTTCCAATGAAATCCTTTAGGACTTCATTCATCAATCTCATGAAGGTACTTGGCACATTTGTTAAGACAAACAGAATAAAAATACATTCATACAACCATTCATTGGTTTTGAATGTAGTCTTCCATTCGTCTCCTTCTCTCATACAAATCTGGTGATAACCACTCTTCAAATCGATCTTCGAAAAAATGTTTGCTCCACTCAAGCAATCCATCCAATCATCCATCCTTGACAATGGAAATCTATACCTGATGTTAATCTTGTTAATTGTTCTCGAGTCTATACACATCCTCCAGCCTCCATCTTTGTTTGGACTGAGCACTGTCAGAATAGCACATGGACTCAATCTTTCTCTAACCAATCCTTTGTCCTTTAAATCCTGGACCTGTCTTTTGACCACTTCATTCTACTGCGACGTCAATCTGTACGCTGCTTTGTTTGGTAAACTAGCTCCAGGTATGAGATCAATATGATGACTTATACTTCTAATCGGTGGCAACGAACGAGGTAGTTTGTCCACTACTATGTCAGCAACTTCTAGATTTCTTCTGGTAAATCATCCACTCTTGTGCTGGTCAAAACAATTCTAGGTTTCCTGACCACAATGAATTTTAGATCTTCCTTCTTCTTAACCTCCTTAAGAAGTTCCTTCCCACTCATGAGAAGTACAGTGTTGCTTACTTCAAGTTTCACCTCTTTGTCCTTAATCGGCAACAACATGTGAGTTCTCCCATTCTTCTCTAGGGTGTATGTTTTCTTCCTCCCATCATGAACCACATTCCTGTCATATTTCCATGCTCTACCCAGCAATAGATGACAAACATCCATGGGAATGACATCACACAATATCTTATTGTTATATCCTCCTATTTTGAATTCAACTAAACATTGTTTAGTGACATTTACCTGATGTCCTTTTTGTACCCATGAAACTTTGTATGGACTTGGGTGTTCAATAGTCTCCAGCTCTAGCTTTTCTACCATCTCTATAGAAACGATATTGTCTGTGCTACCACTATCCACGATGACCTTGCATACCCTATCCTTGGTCTTGCAAGAAGTCTGAAAAAGACCGTTCTTTTGCACTGGATTCTTCGCCTCTTCTTCTGGCGTTAAGAGAACCTTCCTCATCACCAGTGATCTTCCACCTTCAGCATCCTCTACCTCAACATTCTACCTCTATGTTTCAGCAATGTGAGTCTCACCACCTTCTTTCTTCTTATCTAGACATTCATAAGATTTGTGTCCATTCTTTCCGCATGTGAAGCATTTTATTACTCCACCTTTGCCTCTTCCTCTTCCACTAGTGTGAGGAAAAGTGTTGTTATCAGCATATTGTCCTCTCTATTTAGTATGCTACCTTCTCTGTGAGATTCCACCTCTCTCAGTTTGAGGTTGAGGTTTCTTCCACTCTTCCTTAGGCTTCTGACTCCTATCTTGGACAACTGTTTTTCCCCTGGGCTGACTTCTGCCTCAGCCTCTTTGGCTTTGCTTTTGGCTCAACTTCTCTTTAGCCTTTAGAGCCATCTGATAAGCATCTTCTACGGTCTAAATGATCATCATTCTCATCTCATCCTTAATGTCATATCTCAGACCATTCATATACCTGGCAACCTTTTCATCATCACTTTCATGATGACCTACTCTAATGTTTAACTTGTAGAGATCTTTAGTGTACTCCTTCACTGACATCATCTTCTATCTCAAATTTTGCATCCTTCGAAACAACGTGATTTGGTAATCCTTGGGTATGAATTTTGCCTTCATATTCGCAACCATTCTATCCCAACTCCTAATTTTCTTCTTGCCTTTGTAGGCTCTGTCAGCTTGTTGTTCATCCCACCACAATGCTTCATGTCCCTTCAATATTGTGACAGCATGTTTGACCTTCTTGTCTTCCTCGACATCTTCATAGTCAAAATACGTGTCCAGAGCTCTAATACAGTCTAGAAGTTCTTCAACATCCAGGTTTCCCTCATATACTAGAATTTCCATTTTTTCCCTAGCACTCATTCTTGCAACAGCCCTAATCAGGCATTCATTTGCTGCATCTTCTGCTGCAACTTCTTCTCCTTCATGTCCAACTTCATCTTCACTTTCAGATTCACTGACATCTCGAACACTAGTTGTGTGCCTCTGTTTTATTTCCATGTCCATGAACCTGGTGCGTATGTTATGCATCTCTCTTTCCATGGCTGGATTTGGCACCTGCCTACCCCTTTCTCCTGGCATTCCCCCTCCTCTGGTGGATTGGGTGTTTTCCTGTCTCTTCTTCTTAGTAGCATGGTGAATCTTTCTTTTCCCTACTACAGAAAGCAAAGAAATATTTCTAGGCTCTGATACCACTTGATGCAGACCCCCCAACCCTCTATTGGCCCTCGGGTCAAGGTCCTCTACAGGATTGTTCGATTTCCCCTTGACCCGAAATGGATTTTTTGATTCCCTGCTGGAATCTTCATTTATCGATCCACAAGTCCTTTCGGAAACTCCCCTATGTGAACAGCACTAGGCGTGAGCTCCACCTTCTCCAAGCGACCACAATGCTATGACTAAGGCCTATTCCCAAAGGTGCCTGTCGCAACTCGCAATCTCGCGAGTTTGCGAGTTGAGACCCCTGACTCTTCCTTCCTAATCTCACGATACCCGAGATCAGGAAATAGGTATAGCTCCCTTCTATCATTTCCCTCTATGCATGACCGTCGGCTAGGCTAAACACTAGCTCCCGTCGCAACTTCGCAAGTCGAAGGGTTGAGTCTCCGTAC
>CBVK0100414107.1:0-19609 GCA_900067695.1 Picea abies
ATATATGACAGACCACACTCTCATTGGTAAATTCATGGGAATCTGGCCCATGGAGAAATAACTTTTGGTCTAGATCATATCAAAATGGAAAGTTAAAGGAGAAATAATCTTAAATCTCAGATCCAAAGGTGTATTCACTAAAGTTTTCACTTTCTTCGAGGACATGAATAAAATATTCGATGAGGGGTTGTACTTATTTAAATCAACGAGGCTACATCTTAGGTATTGGTTGGAATGTTTCTCTCTAGAAAAGGAGGGCTTCACTACATCCCCTGTCTGGATCAGAATGTACTCCCTACCCCATGAGTTCTGGAACCTAGAAACTTTGGCAGGAATCGACGATACGTTAGGTCCCTTTTTTTAAATCTCATAAATAACTAAAGTGACTAAATACACCTTATATGTGAGAATTTGTGTGTATATGAACGTGACAACCTCCCTCCCAGAATCAATCACTATTTCATTCTAGGATAATGATTGGGTTCATCCCATAGATTATGAGTACATCCCATTCCGCTGCCGGAAATGCCAGGACAACTGCATCAACTCCACAGAGAGCTACTCAAGAGGAAAAACAAAGATCTAACTACAGATAACCCCACCTCCTCGTTAGGAAATTTGGGAATAAAACTGAAACCTCTAAAGAACTCCAAGAAACCAGGTGACGAGGAGAAAAAGAAAGGTCAAAAGACACATAAGCAAGTCCTATAGGAAACATGGGCTCTTCTCATAGACTTCGGCCAAGTAGTGGGACTACTAGACAAGTATTTCCTCTCTCAAACTAAAAGTTAATTATGAATATTATTTCATGGAACATTTAGGGTCTAAATGGTGTTTCAAAACACAAAATTCTGAGAAACAGAACATTTAGGGTCTAAATGGTGTTTCAAAACACAAAATTCTGAGAAACAAGATGAAATAAGAAAATATGGACATAGTTATGTTGCAAGAAACTAAATGCAATAAGAAAAGTATGGAATCAATAACAAGGAGAATATGGAAATATTTCGATTTCATCTACTCCGAAGAAGAGGGGGCCTCTGGAGGTCTAACATTCCTGTGGAACTTGAATAACATGAGCATGGAGTTGATAAATCAGTCAAGACGAATAATAACCATATCCTATAAGTTAACAGGGACTACAGATCAAGGAATAATCTCCCAGGTCTATTCCCCCAATATCCGACGGACAAGAGGGAGTTCATAAGTGAGATTCAAGAGATAGGCACGATCTTGACGGACAAGAGGGAGTTCATAAGTGAGATTCAAGAGATAGGCACGATCTTGAACAACCAAAATTGGATTGTACAGGGGGATTTCAACATGATAACCTCCTTGGAAGATAAGAAAGGAGGCATCCGACATCTTAGCCCAGAGGACCAAGCATTCAAGGATATCATAGACCAACTCTAGCTAATAGACATAATCCCTTTAGATGGTAGCTTTACTTGGAGCAATAGGAGAGGAGGGAGACATCACATAGCTGAAAGACTAGACAGATTTCCAGTCTTAGAACCCCTAGTGTTCAGACAAAACAAAGTGATAGAAGGGGAGATCAGACCTATTTATGCTTAGGATCATTAGCAAATATTGCTAATATGGTTGGATGGTCTTGAGTCTCCCCCGAAGCCCTTCATATTTGAAAATTTCTGGCCCAGACACCTAGAATTCATGCAAAAGGTGAAGGAATGGTGGGGGGAAAATCAAGAGGTGTATGGAAAAAAAATGTACCATCTCCAATAGAGGTTGAAACATATAAAAATGAGGCTCAATAAATGGAATCAAGAGGTACTTGGGAATATCCAAGCAACTAAATGAGATCTGGAGAGGAATATGGGGCAATTGCAACGAGAAATAAGTCAGGAAGGGATTGACCGGGAGAGACAATAGCTGGAAACAACCCCGAGAGAGGAACTGGACGAAAGGGAAAGACAATAAGTCAGAAATCCAGGATGATTTGGCTTCAAGAGGGAGACAAGAATACTAAATTATTCCATAACTCCCTTATCCAACGCCACAACTAGAATTGGATTCATTCCTTGAAAACAGAAGCAGGAGAGACAATTGAAGGGCATGAAGATATAGAGAAGCACCTCATGGATCATTTCATCTTGATTCTCTTTGAGCCATCTCAAGACTGAAAGGATCCCACAGACCTAATCTTACACTCCATTCCAAAACTAGTCTCTGAAGATCACAACAGAGGTATAATGAGGGAAGTGACCCTATCGGAGGTGGAAGAAATGGTGAACAAAATGTTGTAGGGGAAGGCCCTGCGGCCCGATGGATTCACAACTAATTTCTTTCAAACCTGTTGGAGAATTATCAGAAAATACTTGTGGGAAGCGGTGGAGGAAGCTATATCCTCTTGTTTGATACTTGTGGGAAGCGGTGGAGGAAGCTATATCCTCTTGTTTGATTCTTCGAGCTTTCAACACCACCTTTATCTCCTTGATTCCCAAGGGAAAGGAAGCCAACACTGCAGATAAGTATCGTCCCATTTCATTATGCAATGTTGTTTACAAAATTATAACAAAAATCATAGCAAAAAGAGTGAAACTCATCCTTCAGGAAATCATTTCACTTGAACAAGGGGTTTTTTTTTAGGGGAGACAAATCTTGGACGGTATTGTAGTCTCTCATGAAACCATACACTCCTTCTAGTCTAGTAAAAAACATGGGATGCTCCTTAAGCTAGATTTATCCAAAGCCTATGATAGAATCAACTGGAACATCCTAAAAGTCGCACTGGGAGCCTTTGGCTTCGACCCCTCCTGGATAAATTAGATCATAAACCTTTCTTCCATGACCTTATTTTCTATCCTAGTAAAAGGCTCCCCCTCTCCAAGTTTTAACGCTCTTGGGGTCTAAGACAGGGATATCCTCTTTCTCTGTACCTCTTTATTATTCTAGCGGAAGGTCTAGGTAGATTCCTATAGCACTCTCAAAGAGAAGGTCTCTTGAAAGGGATGGAAATTTCCCCTCGCACAGAGCCACTAACTCACGTTCAATTTTTCAATGACACCCTCCTACTCGGGAAGCCTATGGTTCAGGAAGCCATAGAAATAAAGAAAGCCCTAGATATCTTCCTCTTGGCCTCAGGCATGCAACTCAACTTGGAAAAATACCACATATTTTTCTTTAACACCCCGACCATCTTATAGAGGAAAATTTCTATAATCTTGGGGTTCCAAATATCCTCTCTACCTTCGTGCTACTTAGGGGCTCCACTTATAGATAAAGCGTCAAAAAACCCAATGTGGCAAGACCTTCTATCTAAACTGGAAACTCAACTAAATTGTTGGACTCATAGATTCTCCACCTTTCCTGGAAGAATCCTTCTTATTAATTCAGTCCTTATGGCGATGTTGGTTTACCTGTTCTTTGTGCTAGTAATGCCCGAGTACATCTACCAAAAAAATTGAGCTTTACTGAGAAACTTCCTATGGGGAGGCTTGAAAAGAGAAAGAAAATGGGCCCTTGTGGCATGGGATAATTTGTGTATTCCAGAGTCTGAAGGGGGTTTAGGGATGAAAGGTCCCCAAAAGTTGAGCCAAACCTTGGTTGTAAAAATATTTTGGAGGTGGATCAAAAACCCATCAGTGCTTTGGGTCCGCATTTAACAAGGGAAATATGCTAATGAAACCTCTTCTCAAGACTGGATCCAGATGGAAGGATAAATACTGGGATCATGAATTTGGAACTACACTTGGAAAAATAGAGAGTTGGTTCGATCGTATATCTTTTGGGAATTGCATGATGTCCAATCAACCCATTTTTGGGAAGACGCTTGGGAGAAAAGGTTGGCCCTAGGTTCGGATGGCTGGCTCCAGACCATAAAAGAAAAAATGCTAAGGGATGGGAAAATGGAAGTTGCTAAATACTGGGAAGATCACCCACAATAGGGCTTGGGGGGTTTGAAATCTTGGATCCCACTAGAAACCTAGCCAATAGACTGGAAAGATTCCCATATTCAAGTCATGAGGGGAGTTTTGAAAGATTCCCCCCCCCCAAATAGGAAGGGCTCGGATATCATCAGATGGGGGAAAAGAGGAGATGGAAACTTCCATATAAAAGAAGCTTACCAAGAAGCTACAAGCATGGATAATGAGGCCAAGAACCCATTATGGTCCAGGGTGTGGAACCTCCAGACATGGTCAAAAGTGGCCACCTATCTTGGCTAGTGGAAAACAAAAGAGCTCTAACATGGGATAGACTAATAAAGAGAGGGTTTGTAGGTTCATCGATCTGTTTGCTTTGTAATAAGGTAGAATAAAAGCTCAACCATCTCCTCAAATCATTCCCATTGGCTTCAAAGATATGGGACAAAGGGGCTATCCTATTTAGAATAACCGACAAGAATAACAAGACATCTCAAAGACAATTTATGATTGGGAAACATACCCTTACCAGAATCCAATCCTGAACCATGCATGGATGTTCTTTCCAAGCCTCATCCTCTTGAATGTCTGGAAGACCAGGAACAAAATAATTTTCAGAGACCAGGCCTCAGATCTTGAACTACTTTGGAAAGGGATCATAACCAACATTCGGGAGACCATCACCTAAATCCCCTGGAAACCAGAATACCTCTCGGCGACAGGAAATGAGGAATCCATGCTTGCCTTTTGGAGCTCGGGAGAAGGGATATCGCAATCCCCCACAGTGAGGAAAAAAATTCAGCATCAATTGGGAGGCGAGAAATGGATGGCCCCCCCCCCCCCCCCCCTCAAGGCTTCCTGAAACTAAATTTTGATGGGGGCGTCCAGTGAGAAACCAGGCCTGGGAGGGGTCGTAGGTATTTTTAGGAATTCCCAGGGTGAGATAATAAGCCTGTATATAGTCCAGCTGGGACAAGCAAACAACAATGGGGCGTAAATGGAGGGTTTATTAGCAGGGATGCAATGGGAAAATCTTCAAGGATACACAACGATAGTAGCGAATGGGGATTCCCAACTTCTATTTTTAGCCCTTGGAAAACTCATTAACGAAACCCCACCTAACAAAGTCTCAAACCACTGGTGATTGTCATTGGGCCTTGCAGAGGTGGCAACAACAATTTGAGGCACATCGACGATCATCCCAAGCCACGCCAGGAGGGGGGGCAATGTGGTAGCAAACTACCTCACAAATGTGGTAGTAGAGAAAGACTAGAGGGAGTCCCAATGGAATTGGAGAGACATGGGTACGAGAGAATTCAAGGAAAACCTTACACGCCTTAACCGTCTCGACACCCAAATCCATGATAGGAAAATTGGCGTAGGACAGGCCTCGAGTGGGCTGTCAAGAACCCAGATGTAACCATGACCCACACGGATTGTCGGACTCAAGTCTTTTCAACAACAGGTGGGAAAGGCCGACATCCCACCTGCCATCATAGGAGTTCAAGGGAGGTAGTTATGAATCGAGGACATAATAACCAAATTTGGAGCACGAGGACAATCGATGGGGGAAGATCGATCAAGCCGTACCCAACCACTCCATAAGACATTATGGGAAGAAGGGATCATCCCAGACCCCGTAGGATTCGATGTAGAAGGGGAAATAATGGAAGGAAAGGGAAAAAGGAACGAACCAAATCAAGGAACGATAAGGATCCAGGTAACAAGAAGAGGCATCCATTCGTTCCCTAGGAAGAGGAATTTCCCTTTTGGAAACATTCTGAGTGGCAACACTGGAATCACCATTGTAGTCAGAACCAACTCTCAGTGAGGAAGAAGGTCCATGGGGAGAGCCATAGCCTTGCGATTGGCCTTAGCCAACTATCCATGGCGCAAAACTTCCTCAATAATTATTTAGGTAAGATGGCCCCAAAAGAGGCCCTAGGGAACTCTGGTAAGGTGGAAGATGGGTGTTGTAGATCCACGGTGGGAGAAAATTTGACTCCTTCGACGTCCACATCATAGAAACATGGGAGAGAGGGAGGGAGTATCTCGTCAAGAGCCCCTCTAGTAATCAATTGTCAGGCAACCAGGGCTGCCTGAGGGGCTAGAACAAGATACCGCAACCTTTTCTCAGCGGAGGAGAAGGATATAATGAGCAAAGTTGTGGAGAAAGTCAGAAAGAAAAGGAAGAGTACAATGGATCACGAGATTCTGGAGGCAACAAAGGAATGGGTCCCTGACCTGGGGAAATCCCACACCAGGGACACCAAATTCTTTAGACTGGCTGAGGTCTACTGAATGACAAAAGCCATGGTAACCCAAGCCCTGACCCATTAGCAAGCGGAGTTGGGAGCCACCTGTCAGGAAATTTGGGTATTGGAGGCTAAATTTGAACTCTTTTGCATATATAAATTCGACATAAGATTCTAAGAAAGGACAAAGACCACCATGGGGCTGAAGAGGGAGGAAGCTGAGACAAACAAGGTGATGACGGGAACCAACTCAAACCCAATAGAGCTCGACATTGACGAGGAGCGGTCAAAATCCAACAAGACCGCGAGGAGCTGTATGGCAAGTGAGCGAGAGGCCCAACTCACTCAAGCAATTGTGTCAACCCTAGGTAGGCCTTTTAGCCAGGGGTAGCTTTGGCGGAAACATGTTAGGCTAAGGATAGGGTACAAGTTTTCCTTTATTTTTTCCTTTGAAATCTAATGAAAAACTCAGGTCTCTGGACTTTTTATCATGGTCGCCGTTATAGGGCAATGCTTAATATGTTGGGGGTTGGTTTCCACTCAGTGGCAACCCAAGGATCTGAAAAGGTGTCTGCTTTAAAATCTTTGCGAATCAGATCTCTCAATGCCCCAAAACGAGAGGTCTGGTTTCCAATTTTTGTGGCAGCCTCTCATGGTCTCAGTTAGTTTTTGTATATTATCATTATTATTATCATAGTTTAGTTTTACTTTAATAAAAAAAAAAAAAAAAAAAAAAAAAAAAAAAAAAAAAAAAAAAAAAAAAAACATAATAAAACTACACTAATAACATATAAATTTAGCAAAACACATCTTTAAAAGAAAAGAATAATCAATTTACTTTTAAGCACTATCTTCTTCCGCAACCACATAAAAACATAGTGAAGACCATTCAAAACCAAATATTTGTGTACTTCAATCAATCCCTAAACTAACATTTAGCACCATCTAGAAATGTCATCATTCACTTGTGCACCATGCTCAAACAATGATGCGTACAAATAAAACCAAGAAAATTGCATAGTTTCACCACTGTCTCTCAGTGAATTTTCATGGTTCAACCCTGCCTGTATGAAACGTATTGTTTCTGTCTATTCGATAATGTTCACCTCAATCAATCAATCAATAGCCACATACCCACTTTGTTTTTTCTAAATTTGTTTTTATTAATATTTTTTTTAGTTATTCCGACTTGAATTGATGCGAGTGAACAGTATTACTTGAATTGCGGAAAAATTTGTCCACCACTGACCGCAGTCAACTTCTACTTTTCTCTCGGGCAACATTTGACAGCGCTGAAGAGCTTGGAACTCTCCATCAATTATCTCTCGGGCAACATTACCACCAGTTTAATGAGGTTGTCCAAGATGACAAAACTCTATCTCTGGGGAAACCACTTGTCTGGACCAATCCCGCACAATATTGATGAGATAAGGAGCATATGTGTACTCGAACTTTCAACTAATGAGTTGAATGAAACGATTACTGAAACAATTGCGAAGCTTTGTGTCTGGAAAAACTACCTCATGTGGTCTGTCCCTGCATAGCTAGGAATGCTGGTTAACTTGACAATCTTGGATCCTTACAGTAACAATCTTACTGGGTGGTTGCCATAGAATTTAGGTACACATTCTGATCTTTCTCTTGTTGATATTTTAGAAAACAATTTTAGTGGTCCTCAGCCTAGAAATATGTGCAAGGGAAGATTTATTTATGAATTGGCTATATTTTCAAACTATCTCAATGGGAGCTTGCAATGCTTAGACTCATGCAGCAGTCTGGCATATGCATATCTCTATAAAAATCAACTCAGTGGTGAGGACCCTTTGGCATTACGGAGCTCTCAAAAACTTATAGAATTGGAACTCTATGATAATATATTTGAAGCCCACATTCCCATAGACATTGGCGGAGAAAAGGAGCTGCAATTTTTAGAGATGGAAAATAATCACTTCAGCAGAATCATTCCTCCACAGATCGGTCAGCTGAGGAATATCATCCTGTTTACTGCAACCAATAACCGACTGTCGAGACTTCTTCCTCCACAAATTGGTCAGCTGAGAAATCTCTTTCTATTTAGTGTAAGCAATAACTGTCTGTGAGGGCCTCTTCTTCCACAAATCCGACAGCTGCGTAATCTTGAGCTTACAGGTTTGAGTTATAGCTGCGTAATCTTGAGCTTACAGGTTTGAGTTATTGGAATATGTAACTCCTACTTTTGAGTTATTGGAATATGTAACTTTTATTTGAAGATTATGTTTGTGAGATAAAGAATCATCTCTAAGTGAGTGGTTTGATGGTATAGTTTAGGAGGTTGTTATATAGTAGGAGATTATGTTTGTGGGTAGAGAATAATCTCTAAGTGAGTGGTTTGATAGTATAGTTTAGGAGGTTGTTATATAGTTGGTTATGATAGAGATTTTTTTCAACTAAGATTTATAGAATGAAGTGAGATTGACATATTTTCTTAACTAATAGCTTGAGTAATCATGATAGTTTTTCTGTACCTTGTTGTATTTATATGTATCATTATATTGATTTAATAGAGAACTTTATGCATTGTTGGTGTGTAATACTCTACTTTCCCATTTAAATAAGTAGAGGATGATAAAACTACTTGTAAATCTGACGATTGTGAGAAACTATCCCTCTTAAAACAAACCTTATTGTATTTATATGTATCGTTACATTGATTTAATAGAAAACTTTATGCATTGTTGGTGTGTAACACTCTACTCTTCCATTTGAATAAGTTGAGGATGATAAAAAGACTTGCAGAGCTGGCGATAGCGATTGTGAGAAGCTATAAAATTGTGGCGTCTGATGAAGATAGTTAGGGCAAGAGGAGGATGGGAATGGGGTAACCTGAGTTTGGTATGGATCAAAGTTTCATACATTTTAAACCTTTAAATTTGATATGGATTAAAATTTCATACATTTCAGAACCTTATTTCAGAGATTTTGTTCCATTTTAAACCAACAGAAAAATAAATCGGAAGAAAAGATTGCTTCCGAATTAACCCACTCCAAATGAAAATTGGAATGACGCCATAAATAACAAAGAGAAGAAGGTGAAGTAAAAGAATCCCAGGAAGCCGAAGGTTACTGTAGCCAAAGCGGCCGCGAAAATTGATCTTTCGAATCTGGTCAATTTTCTCATAGAAATTACGGCCTCGTATGAAGAGAAACCTGATGTTTAGTTGAGGCGATTTGTGGATTACTTTGCATGGGCATTTAGTTCAGTTAACTCTACCCAATTCCCTATGAACAAGATATTGAAGGAGTCTACTGTGGCCAAGCTTGTAGAAATGCCTCTTTGTTACATTCTAGAAATTGTTGGTAAGACATTGGCAGATTGGATTAATCAACAACCTATAGAAGAGATGGACAAGTTCAAATTGTGGGCCTTCCGTAGTGTGCTTGAAGACATTGGCACTAAAGCAGGGCATAAAGGATCAAAACAAGTAGCATAACCAGCTTCAGTGAATACGAAAGTAGCATTATTTGTAGTCTTAGCAATGGTGTTGAGGAGGAGACCTGACATCTTGCTGCAACTTTCACCAACGAGAAAGATTGAAGCACAATTTCAGGGTCAGGATAGGCTGCGAGACCTGCGTGTGGGACGCCATGTAAGAGAAATGGTCAAAGAGCTCCAAGATTAGCCATCCTCGATCCTGGTGTAGAAGATCTAGCAAGGGTTGTCCAGATTTGAAAGATTAATGCCCGCCCTAATTTCCCTTCAGAGTTTTACGAAAAAATTGGTACTTGGCTAAGAAGAAGGCTTTCAAATGTTCCCTTATTTATTTGTGCATCTGTTTTCTTCTAACATTTTTGTACATTAAAATTTGTGGATATTTATTCACATTGGTTTTTGATGAGTTAATATTGGTATTGAAAATGTGTTGGAATTATTGAATTCAATCAACATAGCCAATTCAATTCAATATGAAGTGTAGTGGTTTTGTTAGAATTGACTACTCTAACAAAATTACAGGTGGGTGGATATGAAAGAATTGGTTACTCGTTTTGTTAGAATTGGCTACTCTAACAAAATCACAAGTGGGTGGATATGAAAGAATTGGCTACTCTAACAAAATCACAGGTGGGTGGATATGAAAAATCCAAGACAACGATTTGATAGTTATACTAAAGATCGAAATGTTGAAGATGCATATGGAGATGCCTGGTATGTGAATGATTTGAAAGGAGAAAGAAGAGATCAGAGATGCTTCATGGAGGATGATAATATTCAATTGAAGAGGATGAGAGGCAGAAGATATGTAAGATGTGAAATGGACTTGTAGTTTGTTGGGAATCTTAGCATTTAGGATGCTTGTTGTACCTGAATTAATGATGCATATGTGATATAGGGGGTGCATGATCAGTTGTACCCAACACCCTAAAGTTTTGGTCCAAGTTGTAAACTTAGCTATAGGCAAGTTGATTTCCCCAGGTTTGTTGTAAGCCATGTTATTCAGGCATAGAGGTAGTGCCATATTGCATGGTGTTTAGTAAATCATGTTGAGTCAAGCCTATATGGATTAGTGTGGTAACACATGTAATCATGTAGTGAGTATCCCTCTTATGCATAAAGAGGATGTGGCATCAAGTTCTAGAATTAACCACTAAGTAGGTACGAGGGTGGCAGGTGTACTCATATCTAATCTTGATGGTGAGTCGGAGATGAATCTTCGATTAAGGGGGAAATGTGAGATGGAGTAATCCCAGAGTGTGATGGACCAAGGTATGATTAAGGGATAGTTTAGTGTGTTTATGAACCTTGTAGGTGAAAAGGATTCCTAGAGAACTAGCGATTACAATGAATGGGACCCATGTGTCTCGAAAGATGGATTTTTTTATATGGACATAAATGATCAATTTTATGTAGGTACAAAAGAAGAAGAAGCAAGAAGTTTGAGGATGAATCCCATAGTGAAGAAAAATCATTCCACTAGAAGCTGGTGATAGTGTTGAGACAGTTGAAGATGACAACAATGAAAGTCAAATGATGCTAGAAAATGAAGGTAAAAGTTTGTGAATTGTGTGGAATAAAACCATATGTTAATGTGATTCACAGATTGTGTTTGTAGCAAGTCTATGATTTCATGTTCTATGTAGTTGTCCTTGAAAAGTTTGAGTGTATACCTGGTATGAGGGGAGTATGTAATGTATGTACCTTATTTATGTATGTAACATGTAAATGGCATATCATTGTAAGACCTGGATAGGAATGCTTACCCCTTTGTTGTGTATCCCTAATGATTTGGATAAACTATTGGCAGTGTAGTAACCTCTATGGTGGAGTTATTTAACACTAGGGGTGGACCATGTTATTAGTTTTAGACTCTTGGAGGCGAAATTTTACATTCAGGGGAAGTTCATCAGTAGTTTAATGAACCATTTACATGAAGGACATTCTTATTAGAACAATGGTTGATTACCCATGCATTCCAGTGGATGTTTGTTCCTTTGTGTGGACGTTGACAATTTGGTGATGTATGTATGATTAAGGTATGAAATGAAAGCCAGGATGGACCAGAGATTGAATTGGCTAATAAAAATATTCTTCTATTCATAGTGGAGGAAATGTTGCAGAATAGAATGTAATAATGAATACCTCAGTTGACGGAGATTAAAACAAGTACTCATTAAGGGAGAGTGTTGGAATATGCAACTCCTAATTGTCTTAATCATGTGAGAGGAGATTTTGTTTGTGAGGTAGAGAACAATATTTGTGTGAGTGTTTTGATCCTATAGTTTAGGAGATTGTTAGATAGTTGGTTGTGAGAGAGATTCTCTCCAACTAAAAGTCATAGAATGGAGTGAGGTTGAGATATTTGCTCAACTGATAGATTGAGTGATCAAGATAGTTTCTTTATCTTAAAACAAACCTTGTTGTATTTATATGTATCATTACATTGATTTAATAGAGAGATTTATGGATTTTTGCTGTGTAATAATCTACTCTCCCATTTTAATATGATTTCAATCAATAAGTTCCAACTTGATAAGAATTTACTGTCTGGGGAAAATTCCAAAAGGGATCATGTCTGCGACACATCTTTCTAAGATCAATATTACCAACAACTTGTTAATAGGAGAAATTCATGCATGGTTAGGCTCTATGTCAACTTTAAATGCTCTAAACATGCCCAACAATCTATTTGAGGGTGAAATTCCTCTCGAATTGGAGCATTTGAGATTAAACAATTTCAACGTATCTCACAACTACTTGTCTGGCTTAATTCCTTGTGCTTTCCAAATTTTGTCCTATAAAGATAGTTTTTTAGGAAATCCTAACCTATGTGGTGATCTAGTTTTTAAGCTTAGGCCCAGATCGTGTTCTTCAAAGAAAGGAGATTCATCATTTGTACAACATTATTTGCCCGTAATTTTAGTCCTGATTCTCATGTTAGTAATGGAAATTATATTGTTTGTGTTTGATTTGTGTCGGTTGTTTCAATAGACATATCAGAGTGAGAAATGCGTTTGTTGGAAAACCAAGAAACTCAACATTGACATGGGAAGTGAGATATTTTCACTCAGGCCTAGAACTGGATGAATGATACATCCTCCAGCACTTGACAGAGGAGAATGTGATTGGATTTGGTGGAGAAGGAAAAGTGTGCAAGGTCACTCTACATAATGGGCAGGAGGTGGCTGTGAAGAATATTTTGAAGGAAAAATAAGAATATGAAGCAAAGGTGGAGACTCTCGGGTTGATCGAACATGTCAACATATTAAAGTTCCTAAGCTGCATCTCAAGTGCAGGCTCATATTTAAATTTATTGGTATTTGAATACATATAAAATGAAATTTTGTTTGAGTACCTCCATGGGTTAGAATCAATGGGGATATTGCAGTGGCCAGTTCGACAAAAGATTGAACTTGGTGTAACTCATGGGTTGTTCTATTTACATAATGATTGTAGGCCTCCAATATTGCATAGAGATGTGAAATTGAGTAATACATTGTTGGACTTGGAGATTGAAGCTAGGATTATTGGTATTGGTTTAACCAAAAGAATATTGTCTTATCATCATCCATTGGAGTCGGGAGGGGATGGTTTGACAATTTATGGTTTCATGGGTTCTTATGGCTACATTTTCCCAAGTAAAGTGTTGTATGTTATCCCCGAATCCTAAAAATTCAATTCAATTCAATTATGTGTTTCCCTACAAGTAGTGCAACAAATATGGATTGACCAAACAATATGACTAGGTATGAGAGATCATACATATTTGATATTGGTATTTATGTGTACAGAGTATTGCATGGCTATGAAGGTTATCGAGAAGAGCAATGTATACAACTTCGTGGTGGTGGTGTTGGAGCTTGTAAGTGGAAATAGAGCAACATGAAAAATGGAATATGGGGAAATTATTAACATTGTAGGATGGATATGCAACATATTAATGTGCAGTGAGCCAGACAAGTGGAGAGTAGTACTGCACTAGGAGGTGGAGCAAGGTATATTGGACTAGCAAATTCTACAAGATGAAGATGAAAATGTTGGTAGTTGTAGATAGAAAATGTTGGGTATGTTTGGAGTTGGTTTATTAGGTACAAGGATCTTTCCAAATCGACAGCTATCAATTAGACAAGTGCTAGAGATGTTATAGTGCATATGAATCTTGAGAAAAATATTCCCACAACTATAATTTAAACTAGTATATTGAAAATATGATGATGTTAAAAATCGGGAAAATGTAAATCTAAATCCACCCCATAGGAAAAATAAAACAATATGGTGAATCCCTTTCATACGTCATATTTAATCTTTAAATGAGACCAACCAAAGACCAACGATTTTTTTAATGTCATCCACTCATACATCAATTAACATGGATTTTCAAATATTTCCTTTAGGCCAGTATATAAACAGGGAATCAAGTGTCTCTTGATGAATTCCTTTGCCCAAGCCACCTATTCCATGGTTGTGATTGCTTGATTATATAGTGGAATGGCACCGAAAAAAATCATAACACATGAAATCTGTAATCAACAACATTACATTATGGGGCACGTTACTGTCTTCACCTAATTTACTATTAATTAACAATAAATGTATCTTATGGTCCAATTTTGCACCCTCTATTTCATTTTTAAAATAAAAACACAAAACAATATTTTTTCAAAACATCTCTTACAATGAATAAGTGGAATGATTAATGTTTTTCCAAAACATATGAATAAGATGGAAATCACAAAGTTTGGAAGTTTCTCTATATGGATGTCCCTTTTATACCACCATCTCTTGAATTTTTATACCACCATCTCTTGAATTTGAATAGGTGGATCAAATTGTCCATCACTAAACAGGATGGATGAAAATAAATATATTAAACTAAACAGGATGGATGAAAATAAATATATTAAAAGTAAATATTTTAAAATTAAAAATAATTTTATTATTAAGAAAGAAAATAAATTAAATTATCTTTCTCTACATAATAGCAATAATTACTTTATAAAAGTGGTTAATATAAGTAGATGAACGTCATTAATTTGAAAATGTGAAAAATGACGTCAATCCACCTATATCAATGTATATAAATTAATGTTCTATTAATGTAATGCATTACATTAATGTTATATATAATAATAATACTGTATAAATTAAAGTGTTAATTTACATTAATGTATAATGTAAAGTATTAATTGATTGAGACATTAATAATGTAATATATTAATTAATTATTAATTAATTAATTAATACATTAATAAATTATCAATTAATACATTGCTAAATTATTAATACAATAATAAATTAAATGCATTAATAAATACATTATTAAAGTATTAATACATTAATAAAACAGTAATACACTAACATTTAGTAATATATTATTAAATTAGTAATACACTAACATTTAGTAATACATTATTAAATTACTTTGATATATAAATTAAAGTACTAATACATTAATGCACAATGCAATAAATTAAATTATTAATAAAATATTAATGTATTAATACATTAAATTGTATATTGAATGATTGATTGATACATTAATAATGTAATGTATTAATTAATTTATACATTAATACATTATTAATTAATACATTATTAATTAATACAGTGTTAAAGTATTAATACATTAATAAAATAATATGATAATAATATATTAAATACATCAATAAATACATTAAATACATTAATAAATACATTATTAAAGTATTAATACATTAATAAAGTATTAATACATTGACCATAATGTAAGGCCTCTTGGGACACCCAACGAGTGCACATGCTTCTTAGGATGATTCGTTGATGAGTAGACAAAGAGCAGAAGGAGGAACCGATCAGTTGGGAGAATGAAGATGCTTTGGTGTGGGAAGGAGTACCTTGGGGCAGAATGGAGACATGCACGCCCAAGGGGGCACATACCCTTCTTCCCTTGAGACGGATGACAAAGACTTGGGTTGTGCTTGGGAAAGGGAGGGGAAACTTGGAATCACACCCAAGTTGTGGACCCATCTTCTCTTAGCAGCATGGGTGCACTGGAGAGGTGGAATTCCTCCTTCAGCAAACACACGAAGAGTCATGACGATTGAAACAAAGGGAGCATAAGACAAGGGGTGCACATCCAAGGATGGGGTGCGTTGGTCCAAGAAATGAACAGTTGATGGGAACGTGGGCTTAGATGGGCACCCTGGGTCCACGGAAGGGTGTGACAACCGGTTGAGTGTTACTATTCATGAAGGGTGTGTGACACATTAAAGAGATGTGATGCTTCACATAAGTGACTCATGGGGTCCATAAAAAGGCAAGGGCACTCAACCAAATGAAAGACAAGAATCCAAGTGAACATGAGATGGAGCTCTGAGGCTGGGTGCACTAGAGGGGCGCACCTTAGCTTGAGGGTGGGAGAAACAACAAAAGGGAGTCTTGGTGGGATGAAATTGGAGATTTGGACAATTATGAGGTGAATGGCAGAGTCGTGAGACTCTTCCCATATTTGTAACTAGGACAATAGTGCCCTCTTTGTAAATCTTTCTTTTGGTTAATAAACGAAGTTGGGTATTAGGAACCATTGTTATCACCTTCACTATATATATCTCTTGTCTCTCACATGATTTTTTTTCTATATGTAAAATTGACTAAGTGTTAAACAAAGTTAATAAACTGTCTAAGGATACAACTAAGTTTCATAGAGTAAGGATGTAACTTGTCATAGCTTAGAACTGAAAATGGGTATGCTCTAGGTGAAGAGGCATAGTTCAGGTGAAGTATCCTTGGTTGAGTAAATTTACCAAGGGAGAACCATCGTGGTGCCTCACATCAACGAGATGCCAATTTTGGACTTGGGCATGCCTCTTGGGGCTGTTGTAGATGGTATCAGAGGAGTTTCTCAATGAAGGGTTTTGCAGAAACAAAGCACATAGTATGACAGGCTTTGCATAGTCCCAAAGTTTGGCAACTTAGGTGCCTCACACAAATTTCTGAAGACTGAGGTAGAAAAGGAGCTAGGACTTAGAATCTCCCCGTACGAAGATGTGGTGAAGGTAGTAAACTCTAAGGAAAAGAAAGCAGTTGGTGTTTCCTCCTCATTTCACATTCGCCTTGATAATTGGGAAGGTTGGGCTAACTTCACAGTGATGCCTATGGATGGATTTGAGGTGATTCTTGGACAAGAGTTCCCAAGGAGGATACATTCCGTTTTCATGTCATGGATGGAAAATATGGCTATACTTGGTGAACATAAGGCTTTGGTTGTGCACAAAAATGAAAGGAATTCTAGTGGAAAGGTGCAAATTGTATCTGCATTGATTATGAAGAGAGAAATGAGATGGACCAAATCGCAGATTTATGCAACAATTGTTGGAGAGCTTCAAGAGGATGGAACGGGGACACTTGTTCAACTGGAGCTTACTAAATTGTTGGGTGATTTCATGGAAAAAATGTTGGATGAGTTGTTGAAAGTGATCCCACCAAGACACATTGTTAACCACCATATAGAGCTAGAGCCTGGGCTACAACCACCAACAAGAGCTCCTTACCGATTTTTCATGCCTGAGTTGGAAGAGTTGAAGAGACAATTGACATAGTTGATTGATTTTGGCTTCATTAGTCCATCTAGGTCCCCATATGGAGCTCTAGTTCTCTTTTAGAGAAGAAAGAAACTTCAGAGTTGACAATGTGTTTGGACAACCGAGCATTGAAAAAAAACACTATGAAGAATCGATACTCGTTGCCTTTAGATGTCAATTTCTTTGACTGCAAGGTGGCCAAGGAAAAAGTATTTTCAAATCTTGACTTGCGACATGGGTATTATTAGGTGTGAATTGTAGAAGGAGACGAAGAAAACAAAGCCAAGGTGATGAGTTATGGGATATATGATTTCCTAGTGATGCCTTTCAGATTGTGCAATGCTCTTGCAACCTTTTGCACACTAATGAATGATGTGTTGTAGTCATTTTTGGACAAATTTGTCGTGGTGTATTTGGATGACATCTTAGTCTATAGTGAAAGTATGGAGGAGCATAAAAATATTTTGGCACAAGTCTTTGAGGCACTACGATGGAAGCAATTGTTTTTGAAGAAGTCCAAATGTGTTTTTGGGCAGACTTAGACACCGTTCTTGGGGTATTCAATCGACCAAGGATGCATTTTCTACTAAGATCCATGTCATTTTTCTAATAATTTTCCTTCCCATTGAACCAAATAATCTTTTGTTTTCTAACTTCTCATCTTTCTTGTAATTCTTTCATCTAATAAATATTTTCTACAATTTCTTCTTCCTCTCACTTAGGAATCTACTCCCTTCAATCAACAACATAATCATCATCCTCATCAACTATTCATTCAAGAAATCCATACAAATATACAATGTTAAATGTGGGTTAAACATATAATTATGTGCAACATATGAGTTAAAAGAGAGAGGAGAGGAAGGATATCTGAAAACCCTAGACCAAGGCTAACTAGGAATGGATTTAAGCACAGGTGGGGGACACAGCCCCCCCTTGGGTGTGGAATACATTTCCTTAAGGAAATGGTATCAAATTATGCAAGGAACTCCAAAGACCAACCTATAATATTTTTGAAATTAATGGAGGAAATCCCAAAATAAAATCTTCCCCCAACTTCATCAAGGCACATGATTGTTGCTTTGTCGAATTAGGAATTGGTTGGACAATTTACGGGGATATGGAGTTCCCTACAAATGGTGGTTTCATGGGTTCAAACATCTTGGAAACCCCTCATAAAAGGGAAACTACATCATTTGTGGGAGTTTTTTTTTTCCTTTTATTTAAATTCAAAGAGGATAAAAAATTGATATTCTGCAGTGGCCTGTACTTTCTGGGAGTAAGAGGAATGTACTTGAATAGGTGGCTGGTGGATATTAACCCAAAAAATTATATTCCCTCAGTTGTTTCAGTATGGGTGATTCTTCGACATTTACCACTCCATTGTTGCAGTGATGATGCTCTAAGACACATCGACAACATTGTGGGGAAGTATATAGATAAAGCAGAGCCAAAATAAAACATGTTTTTTTGTTCAAGGATCTGTGTTCATATTGACCTGGGAAAAGAGATTCCCTAGGCATGGATGATTTCGATGGACAACTAGAAACACCTAAAACAATTTTATTATAAGCAATTCCCATTTAAATGAAAAACACTCCATGAGCACGGACACTTTGCTAATGATTATAAGAAAACCAACAATCCTTCAAACTCAAATGCAGTGAAAGAATATTAGTGGAAATATGTCTCTAATAAATAAGGAAATGGAGAAAATTGAGGTGTGATAAATCACTCTCATTCAGGTTTGGGTCCTTCTGTAGTTAATACTCAAAATATAGGAGGAAACAAGTTTGTTAAAGGCTCTACTTCTTACCCCCATGATCCCTTAGTTTTCATTTCTAAGGTCTCTCTTTTGGGGAGAAATAACTTCAGTGCTATTGCAGATGGTGTTCCCTACCCTCTTTGGGATAGCAAGGGAAATAAAGATCATTGGAATGAAAATTCATAGCCAGGGGATCCCCCTTTAGTCCAAAACCCCTCACATGCATCGCCTAAGGACAAGCTTGAGAAGATATAGGAACTTCAAGATGAAATAGAGTGCAATGAATACCTAAGGGATAATAAGGTCGATAGAAGTAAAATTATAATAGGTTTGGAATAAATTGAGAATTTTAAGGATGCAAAAGTTCTCTTTCTAAAGACCAAAGTAAAGGAAATGGAATCTCTGGTCTCCATGAATGATGAGACTTAGGATAGGGCATCTGAGGAGAACTTGTCAAGATGACCAAGGAGAAATTATGCTAGCATTATAAGGTAATAAAAAGTTAACAATTATATAATTATAAGTTTAAGCATAGAGGGGCTTCCGCAGTGCAAGATATTAGATATTATTT
This sequence comes from Picea abies, assembly GCA_900067695.1. Lineage (NCBI taxonomy): Eukaryota > Viridiplantae > Streptophyta > Pinopsida > Pinales > Pinaceae > Picea > Picea abies. The sequence goes on from CBVK0100414107.1 coordinate 19,504, forward strand.
TTGTGATCAACTGCGTAGTGTAAGTCATTAATCTATGACCCATATCCATGAGTATTAGTCGCAACTGACCAATAATTCTCATGATTTGAATAGTCCACTTAGCATT
>CBVK0100414140.1:0-11678 GCA_900067695.1 Picea abies
CACACGTGCCAGTCTTGTATATATAGGAGGCTAGTGCCTCACTTCAAACAGACAACTCACTTGCTCATTCTCTTATGAGGAAAGCTGCAATTACCAGTTGGAGAGAGGGATAAGAGTGGCGCATCTCTTGGGGAGGAATATTTGTATTGGTTTGAGTTATCTCTTGAACATTGTTTAATCTATTTATGATACGGAAGTTTTTTTGGGTTTTCTTCCCCTAGAGGGTTTCCCAGGATAAATGTTGTGTCTCTTTATTGAAATGCAAAGAACTATAATAATGGCATAAACATTAACATACTTGTGCTTCCAAAGGCATTTCATCAGCCTGAACTGGTTTTCCCATCCATTGACAACTATCGTAGGTTTGGATGTATTTATTCGCATCTCTGAATATTGAGGGCCAATAATAGCCCATTTGCAGAATTTTGTGTCTAGTCCTGTGGTCTGCAAAATGCCCACCACAGGGATTATCATGTCCAACTTTTAGTATATCATAGATTTCATCATCTCATACGCATATGTGGATATGGAGATCAACTCCTGTATGGAAGAGATATTCGTTGATCCAGGCAAATCGTGCACTACATTGGACGATCAGTTTTCTTTCCTTTGATGAAAGATGTGCCGGTAATCTTTCTGCTACCAGGTAATTTGCCACATCAGTGTACCAAGGTGGCTTTGTAGTAATGGCAAACAGATGCTCATCTAGAAATTGGTCTTCGACTGTTAAGGAGTCATATGTTTTGGGTATGCGGGATAGGAAGTCTGTGACAAGGCTTTCTCTCCCAGGTCAATCTTTGATGGTGATATCAAATTCTTGCAATAATAACAACCATCGAGTGACCCGTCCATTAGTAATTGGTTTATTAGCCAAATATTTGATAGCAGAATGATCAGTATACAGAATGACCGGATAGCCTATTATATAATGACGAAATTTATTGATGGCATGTATAACAGCTAAAAACTCTTTCTCTGTTACTGTAGAATTAAGTTCAGCTAGATTAAGATTCTTGCTAATAAAATAAATGGCATAAGGTTTTTTCTCCTCCTCCTCCTGTCTAAGGACAACGCCTATGGAAATATCTAATGCATCGGTGGAGATGTGGAATGGTATTTTCCAATTTGGCCCCCTCAACACCGGTGTTGTTGAGATCAACTTTTTGAGTCCTACAAATGCCACATCACACTTGTCAAACCACTGAAATTCTACATTACCAGTCAAATCATGTAAAGGTGCAGCGATTCTTGCAAAATTTTCCATAAACCTACGATAGTATCCTAAAGCGCCAAGGAAACTACGTACCTCAGTTTGTGTGTGTGGTGTAGGTAGATTAAGGATTACCTCTATCTTTGTTGGGTCTACCCTAATTCCATCTGTAGAGGTATAATGCCCTAGTACCACACCTTCTGTCATCATCATGTGACACCTTTCGTGGCTTAAACATAACCTGGTCGCAATACATCGTTCTAGTATTTTCTCCAGGTTATTCAATGCTTGATCAAAGTCGTCGCCGTAAGGAGTGAAATCATACATATAGACTTCAAGTCCTTTGCTGATCAGATCATTGAATATGCTCATAATGGCCCTTTGAAAGGTGGCTGGAGCATTACAAAGTCCAAAGGGTAATACTCTGTATACAAAAGTGCCCCAGGGGCATGTGAATGTAGTTTTATCTTGATCTTCTAGGGTGATCTGAATCTGATTGTACCCACTAAAATCATCTAGGAAAGAAAAGAATTTATTTCCTACCAAGGTATCCAAGACCTGGTCAATGAAAGGCAAAGGGAAGTGGTCTTTTTGAGTGGCTTTATTAAGTTCCTTGTAGTCAACACAGATGTGCCATTTCCCATTTTTCTTTGGGACGATCACTAATGGGGAAACCTAATGACTATCTGAGATGGGATATATAAAATTTACGTCCAACAGTTTTTGTAATTCTTCTTTAATGATATCCATGAGTTGAGGATTTAATCTTCTCTGTGGCTGTCAAATAGGTCGGGCATCTTTTTCAACATAAATGCGGTGTGTACAGAGTTGTGGATCAATACCTTTCATATCAGAATATTCCCATGCAAAATCTTGTTGGTATTTGGAGAGGACATGAATTAGCTTTTTCTATTGTTGTTCATATAAATTGGCATTGATGTTTAGATGCCTCTCGGGTGCAATATCTATGGGTTTGTTGTTATGAATGGTTGTAATTGGAATTTGTTTTTTCATTAAATCTTCTAGCAGGTCCCCCTATGCTTCACAGTCTAGAACAACTTGGAGCATTTGGCAGGTCGGGTTGCTCATGGTGGTCGGATTATTGATAAACCCAATGATTACGTCATCCTCTAGCTGGTTTTTAAGTTTGAGGGCTTCGTCCTGCATAAGAGGGGATCATAAATCCCTCTCTGGGTATCGTGAAACAGTGGCAATTGTGGATATATGAAAGTTGGACTAGGTTTGGCAAGAGGATATAAAATGAGGTTCTTCGTGATACCCCCTCTAGTGATTGCCATATTTCTTGTTCGACATCCTATCTACGCATCTACTGTTGCAAGCCATGGCCTACCCAATATCAATGGATTCCCTTCAAGTCCACCCTTTGGATTGATGATGAGGAAGTCCACCAGATATTCCCAAGAGTCAACAGAGATGGCTATATCATGTAATGTGCCAACTGGTCAAACTACCGATCGGTCTACCAAGTGCAGCATTATTGTTGTGGGTTCGAAGGAGTTAAAACCTAGGGTATTGCAAGTTTCCATAGTCAATATGTTGATGGTTTCTCCCAAATCAACTAGTGTATTGGGAAAAGAGCGGCCCTGGATCTGAACTGTTACTATGGGATTCCCCGGATCTGCATATTTAACTGGTTCTTGTCTACCTAAAATCAGATCAAATAAGGCTCCTACCACGCGGATTGTTGATGATGGATTTTTAATTTTTCTGATGGGTTTTCTCCCACATAGCTCCTTGATTGTTTTTGCATAGATGGGGATGTCCTGAAGAGATTGCAGGAGTGGAATCTTGATATATAAATTCTTGAGTTCCCCTACAAGGTCGAAGTTGTGATATACGATCGTTTTTTCTATCATCAATCTTTCGGGGAATGGAGGCGAGGGTGTTGCACCCTTATCAGGGTCTTGTGATTCGACTGTGTTTCCCCCCTTCTTGATTTCTTCTGTTATTACCACAGTCAAAGGTGTTATTGCTGGTTGTTTCTCCTGCCCTTGAAAAATGTCATTTTCTTCAAGAGAGATTATTCATCCCGACCTTAATCGTAGTTTGCTGCACCCTACCGAATTGATCTTTCCTTCTCCATTTTCCATAATCTGGACGAGCTGAGCCAGTCTGTTATTTGGATTTGGGTGTGGTTGGGCTGGTAGTTGAGGGCGCAATTGGGATGGCCCCTCAAACTCACCCTACGTTTCTTGATAAATATCACCTTTCCCCATTAAATTCAATGTTTCTACCCATTCATATTTCATACCTTTAATAAAAGTTGCCTTAAGTACTTCCCCTGGTAGCGTGCTATAGGGTGATCTTTGTAAATTATATTGAAATCTCTCTACGTATTCTTCTAATGATTCATTTTCTTTTGCAGTCATTTGAAAGATTTCATCTTTTAAGTCTCTGGTTCTACAATAATCATGATATTTTGTCAAGAAGGATTGTTTCATTTCATCCCATGAGTTTATAGTTCCTCCCCCTAATCCCATGAACCAGCGTAGAGCTGATCCTTTCAAAGTGGAGGGGAACAATTTTAATTTTTGGGGTTCAGAGGTGTAATCATATCCTCTACATAGGACATCAAATTCAAATAAGAATGCGTCTGGGTCTTCTGAGATTAATCCATGAAAGGTTGGCAGGTTTTGTAGGGGAATAGCCTTCATGGGGGCATTGGCAATTGGATCAACTATCAGATATTCCAAAGTGGAAGTCTGGGGACGTTGTGGATTTGGTTGTGCCATTTGATTGAAAATATGCCAGAAATATTTAGGGATTTCTTGATCCGGATATTTTGTTTGAATTGATTGATTATCTAATCCTCTAGGGGATCTGATTGCACTCCCTCTATCTGGGATTTCAGGTATTCCTTCTTCTTTCACAGAAGATTCAGGATTGGGTGGTGGGCCTGTCTTAGTTATCCCACTAGTTTCTCCTTCTCCTTCCTCCAGATTACAAGAGTTTCCCTCTCCTAAAGGGTTGAGGGGTGGAAGAAATGTGCTCTGAAAGATTAGCTCAGTCCCTTCAGTTTTGCTATGAATCTCGGCGTGGGATGTAGTTGGTGAAGTTGCCACCTGAGGGATTCGGGTAGATCCTTTTCTAGGTCCAACCGAGGCTTGAGATTATGCTTTTCGAATGATGTCATCTATGAAAGTACTTCTTCCAAGGAGCATCGATCCCTAGGGTTTGGTAATTTTTGGTGGAGGTTTTGGTTTTTCAAGAGCTTTGTTCTTAGTCATACACACTTCACACAACAAAAAAGGAAAAATCAAAAAAAAAGGAAAAAAAAACACCTATGCAGCCTCTTAATGTGTCAACTGGAGGTAGGCATTGGTATAAGCATCTTACTTATTGCCTGCATAGGTTCTTACCTTCCATCATCAATACCTCATCCTCCAGAGGCACAATCTATGCTACCTTTGACATTCTTCCCTGACAACGGTGCCAAAATGTTGGGCTCTAGCGATGTCTAAAAACAATCTTAGTTTAACATTAATTTATCAACTCGAGGATTCATCTTTTATCTCAAAGAATATCGGCAAAGTCTATGAAGATAGCTTATAGAGGCTAAAATCATGTAGTGAAAGTAGATCTGAGTTTATCAACAATCAAGTTCCTCAAACATTCATTAAATATTCTAGAGTTTGAAATCTAAAGTTGTGCAAAAGGAAAGTAACTAGCTAATCTATTGAATTCATTCTAAGAGCAGTAATTGAATCTAGATAAAGACTTGCAAAAATTACTATCATTATGAATCAAAATTGTTGAAAAGAAAAAGGCGAATTACTCCATCTATAGAAAGGACCAGAGACTGTAATCTAATTGAAAAGAGACAACAATCATATTTCTATTGAAAGGAACAACAACTATATTCTAGCAAAAAGGAACAACAAATGTAAACTAAGTAAAAGGAACGACAAATGTAGCCTAAGTAAAAGGAACAACAAATGTAAACTTATGAAAGGAACAACAACTGTGAACTTATGAGGAACCTTCATGCATCAAATCTCAGTAATAGGAATTGGAACAACAATCATTTAATGCTTCAGGGAATATCTATTTCTTTCAATTGACATGAAATCATCAACACACTTATGCATTCGTTAACTACTATAAAAGAGAATCAAATTACAAGACAGAATTTGAGCTAATACAATTACAGATCGAATAGTAGCTCCTTCAGACTGGGCCCTCGGTCCTTAGAAGCACTTTTATTTGAAACTCAATATATAAAAATGGAAGAACTTCTTGAGGCTTCTATTGATTTCATAGCTGGTACAACATTTTTACAAAAACTGCTAACGCATAGCAATTCTATATTCTCTATTCTTGAGTGCAATTCTTCCTCTTTCTTTAAGATCTATTTACCCCTTATATGTTACAATAATCTGGGTAAATTAAGCTATCCTAAGGATCGAGAGATCCTCGAGATTGCTTTACTATTACAATAAGTAACTCAATTATCTTTAAAATTGCTTTTCTCCATAAAGTCTTCAACCTCCAATAGCTTACGCATCTTCAAGATTCCCCTTGTTATCTTGGGTTCAACAATATTTAACCAATCCTGCAATAAAACCAGACAATTCCAATCATATTTAGGATCTATGTAATCTAATCTCCAACAATCAACGCTAAAGGGTATATTATTCATTTTCTATTCTGTTTGCTTCTGAATAATCAAAAAGTCAATCAAGATGATATCATGAAATGTGGGAAAAAGGAAGATATTTATACCTTTTTCATAACCTAACACCGGCCTCGAGCATCCTATCGATCTCATCTTTAACTTTCTATTTATAGATGGGGTTTAGTCTATATGGTCATTGTTTAATGGGTCTTGCATCAGATCTAAGTGGTATCTTCATTTCCCCTAATTCTCCGGCTATTCCTTTCATCTCCGTAAAGGTTGTGGGAAAAAGTTCGTTGTATTCGCGCCACAATTCTATGATGATTTCTAGTGTCTATTCATCCCATTAATCTCCAATGCTAGCCATTTTGGGCTGCTCGACGGTCCCTATGTTAACCTTCTTTATCTTCATTGGCATAGAGATGACCTCTGACTCTAAGGGTGGTCCTTCCACATCTCTCTCGCCTTCGACTTCTTCGATCTGAATATCGTGCAGATCATCTTCATCTGGGGCTTCCTCCTGTATGTGGTAGTATGATAGTAGATCCTTGACTGTCTACTTATTCTGTTGTTGTACCTCAGTGATATCTTCTACTTCTGGTTCTTCGATGAATATGAAATTTTTGATCTATTTTAGGGCCGCATCTATGTTAGGGTTCTCATGCTCAAATGAGAAAGTGACTGTAAAGTTCTGTTGGAGTTTCACCCATGTCTTGGTTTCTTTACGCATTTCCTGGTCCGTATACCAATTCGTTGGTATGCCTTCTAAAGTATGAATGAAGTGGTGAGACCATTCCTTCGGTGGGGTCATTTTCCACCGCATTTTACACAACTCCAAGTGTTATTCTAGTGTGCCTAGTCTGTCATATTTTTGTTGTTTGTTACGTGTCTGTTCTATGTTGAACCTTATGCACAGTAATCGCTTACATTGGTACCAATCTGTGATAGTCTCTTTGTGTGCACCCCACCATCTTGCGGGTGTATACTTTAGTGCTAAATCTAGTGCTAGCAATCTCTGGTTTTCTAATACTTCGTCTTCATATTGTGTCAAGAAAGTTTCCAAATCATTTAGCCCATGAAAACTGGGTGGTTATCTGATTTATGTACAAATCCACCTTACTGGGCACTCTATTCTGGCACACCTTCTCATGGATACTTTGTGTAGTCTTTGCTATTAGTTTTCTAACCCAGTGTCTGAGTCTGTTGTGCATAACCCAGTGTCTGAGTCTATTGTGCATGAAGTAATTCTTCACCAACTGAGTACCTTGTCTGCAGTTGGGTTTATATAGTCTGCATCGCGCATAGTTGTTTTGTACAAATGGATGATTTCTTCTAAATCTAGACAAGTGGGTTCTACAAACCTCTCGCCTTCTGATGGTCGAGTGGGGATATGACCCTGTAGTCCCCCGACTCAAATGTCATTTTTCTGGTTTTTAAGTTAATTATGGTCTGGCCGTCGAATGCCCAATCCATACCAAGTAGCATCGGGTAAGGTGTTGTGTCATCTACTATTTCGATGACGTCAAAGCCTTCCTTAGTGCGCACACCATCCAGATCTACCGTCACTCCTTTCATTCTTCCTATTGGTAGGACTCTATGTTGATTTTCTAGCTTTAATTGAACAATTGAGTATCCCAGTGTAGGTTCTCCCATGCATTTCCATGTAGCTTTTGGTAGTACATTCACTTCGGATCCTAGATCTAGTATAATATCTCCCATATTGAAATCCCCAATGTTAGCATTTAATCTAAATTCCCTACTTGTTCTTCTTCTTCTGTGTAGGTGGTTGATAGTTTTCAATTCTGGCTTCTGTTTCGTCTTGCTACTACATTTTTCTAGGATGTTTTGAAATATTTTGACATATGAAGGATCAATTAACATTTTTATGCATGATTGAAAAAATTCTTTGATCGTACTTACTTGTTCCTTGGGTTGTATTATGTTGGTATGGTCCAGTGATGGAGACATTTCGTATTCCGGAGCTTCCTTGCTCTATTGTGCAATCGACGCAATGTTCTCCTTCTGGAATTCTTGTTGGTCTTCTGTAAATATCTCCTTCTCCTTATGCGCGTCAAACTGCTTCTTGGGGTCGGTGTTCTTATTTACCCATTGGTTCTGCACTGGTTCTTGTCGAACTGTGTCATTTCCTATTTCTGTTCCTCCTTGAGTGACTATGTTGATGTTTTGTCCGTCATCCCTTGCTTCGGTTGAAATCCACTAAACATTTGGTTATTTTGATTCCTTTTCTCCTGGATATTTACAAGTAATGTCGGGCATTCCTCCGTATCGTGGTCTGATGCACGACAATACATACAAGTCGCTGGTGGGAGTGGAAACTCCCATGCGTAATGTCTTGGTTGCTGGAAATTGTGACATGTAATAGGTCCTCTATTGCGTCTAAAACATCCTTTGGCTCATCCTACTTGTCTATAAGTTGTGTGGTCACCTCGAGGTGAGTTATATTATGGTCCCTAATTATACTATGTGGTATTGTATTGGGGTTGTGTGGGGTTGTACTGTGGCTGTGCAGTGTTGTATGGTGTTAGGGCTTGATTGAACTATGGTGTTGCCTGCCCAGTCATCATTTCTTCCTGTACCCTGTATGCATCTGATGTTTTTTCCCGCATCATCTCCATATTTCTACAATCTTTGTCTTCATGGCTGACTGACTTGCAAAAGGTGCAATATGAGTTATTTGGAACTGTTTGGTATTTCTGCATCATTGTACAATGGTAAGGGTTGTGACCTAGTTTCTTGCATATTTCGCACCATAATCCTCCCTGTGGTAGTGGGTTTGGCATCCCTATCACCATATACTGTGCAAATGTTGGGCATTCATTCTTATGGTGTCCTTCCATCCTACAAGTAGTGCACCAAACTGCTTCTCGTTTGTCCTTGTTCTTATTCTGGTTCAGCTAAAATGTTAAGTTCTTCAGATCCTCCTTCAGTTCTTCAATAGCCGGGTACATCTGCTGGTACTGATTCTCTTCCAATTACAAGGCTTCCTGCAGAGCCTCTGCCTGTGTCTAAAAATTCTGTTGTTATAATGGATATTTTAAGTGTGGGAGTAGTGAGTTGACAAATAGGTGTCGATGCTGCATATCAGTCATAAGGTATTTTAACTTTCCTTTTAATCGCTTAAATCTTTGATCAATGTCCCATACTGATTCTCCTGGTTTCTATCTTATTTCAATCATCTCATTCATGTATTGATCCTTTTATCTCGGCTTCTGGGACTCATTTATCAATAGTTTCTTAATGTCATCCACTGTCCTTGTTGTCTTGGGAACATTGTTCATGTCTAGACTCATGTACCAGTCTAGTGCGCGGTCCCTTAGCATGATCGCTAACTGCGTGAGTTTGGTGTCTTCATCAGTGATCTACTTTGCTTCCCAAATATTTTTGCAAATGAAAAGATGCTTTTCAGGATCTTCTGTCGCTTCCCCTCAGAACTCTGGTAATCTGATAGTAGGATCGTGTCCTACCATTCCAAATATTAAGCTATTCCCTCCTCCACGTGGTGTAGATACTTGACTAAGGTTTCCTGAACTGGCTCTTCCATTTGTTTCCCTTTGTGTATATGTACTTCTTGTTGTTGGAATTCCTCCGAACTTTGGTTGTCTAAATGGTGGTGTTCTCTTTGGTGTATTGATCGCACATGGGTTTATGGGTTCCACACTGACATTAACATCGAAGGGATGGTTGTCTTCTCCTCTTGTTCTTGGGCCTCTTATTTTCTTCTCATATGTGGCGCGCAGGATTTCCTCAATTTGCTCCACATCCCGGAGATCCTCTACCTCTTCCTCATCACTAGCCAAGCCCTTCCTCTTGGCTACAACTCTCTTCTTAGTATTCACCTTATATTGGTAGGGTGCTCCGCTACGCGTCATTCCTGATGATGCCAAGATACACTTGAGCTAGTCGTCATCCATCAAGATTGGGTCCAAGGGTTCCTCCTCCTTCTTCTTTGTATCCTACCCTCCTTCCATTCCTCCTCTCTTTGTCATTGCTTCCCCCCTTCCCCCATGCATGCAGGGAAGTCTAGTTGTCTGATTCCATTTTCATTACACCTTTGTTATATATTAGTATCTTGATAGAAGTATACAGTGATCGAATGTACCTTCCTCTGGGTCCTCGTAGGAACTCTTGCTCGGTTGTGCTGTATGACTTTGTTGTGTCTACTGCAAATTTTGTGATAAATCCTGCCACAATATTGTCAAACCAAAAGTTGACTGCGTGAGTGAGTTTGTTGTTCACCTGCTGCAGCTACTGGATTTGTACTAGAGTCCAATCTAGTTGTCGAATTTGGTTTGTCACATGGTTATCCTTTAACCTTAAGATGCACTCCTATAGTAGATGTGGAAAATCACAGAAAAAGACTTCGTGTAAATATGTAAATACGTATTTATCCAGGTATTTATGCAGTGTGATCCTAGGGTTTATATTGTCTTTCTGTGAAAACTCTATCTCTTTAGTTCTCAACTAGTCCTTGATTTCTTCTCTCGTGGGGTTCCAAGGTCTCAACATCCCCTTCTAATGGCTCATTGATCTTCTGTTCTGCTCCTTCGGTTCTTATTCATTCCATCTCATCTACTTAGTCCTTTGTTGTTCTCTTAACATGACAATGGATCCATTTGTTGGTTTATCATTTCCCTTCTCGGGTTGTCTAAGTTATTGACCTAGATTTCATGTCATTCAGAGTTCCAACAAAGCCTCTAAAACTATCAGCCCTCCTAGTAAACCAGAAGGCAACACAACACCCAGAAGGTACTGCATAGTCTCACCCGAGATAGCTTTAAAATGGGTGGTTGTAAGACTCAGGTGTTTACAACCTAGGACAGAGTAGGGGATAGGGGTTTCTTGATTAAGGCCAGACACCGTGAGTTGTAAGGGAAATTACTTATTCCTTGGATTCACATACGTATATCCCGTAGGTGAGATCGGAAGAGCTCTCTTTGGTGTATTGGTCACACATGGGTTTATGGGTTCCACACTGACATTAATCTTAAAGGGATGGTCGCCTTCTCCTCCTGTTATTGGGCCTCTTATTTTCCTCTCGTATGTGGTGCATAGGATTTCCTCAATTTTTTCCACAACTCGAAGATCCTCTACCTCTTCCTCATCACTTTCCAAGCCCTCCCTCTCAGCTATGGATCTCTTCTTGGTATTCACCTTATATTGGTAGGGTGCTCTGCTATGTGTCATTCCTAATGATGCCAAGATCCATTTAAGCTGGTCGTCATCCATCACGATCGGGTCCAAGGGTTCCTCCTCCTTCTTCTCTTTATCCTATGATCCTTCCATTCCTCCTCTCTCTGTCAGTGCTTCCCCCCTTCCCCCATGGGTGTAGGGAAGTCTAGCTGTCTAATTCCATTGTCATTACACCTTTTTTATATAGCAGTATCTTGATAGAAGTATACAGTGATCGAATGTACCTTCCTCTAGTTCCTCGTAAGAACTCTTGCTCGACTGCACTATATGACTTTGTTGTGTCTACCGCAAATTTCGTGATAAATCCTGCCACAATACTGTCAAGACAAAATTCGACTGCGTGGGTGAATTTGTTGTTCACTTACTACAGTTGCTGGATTTGTACTAGAGTCCAATATAGCTGTCAAATCTGGTTCGTTGCATGGTTATCCTTTAACCTTAAGATCCACTCCTATAGTAGATGTGGAAAATCACAGAAAAAGACTTTGTGTAAATACGTAAATACATATTTATCCAGGTATTTATGAGGTGTGATATTAGGGTTTCTATTGTCTTTCTATGCAAACTCTATCTCTTTAGTTCTCAACCATCCCTCGATTTCTTCTCTCGTGGGGTTCCAAG
>CBVK0100414174.1:0-10998 GCA_900067695.1 Picea abies
TGGTTGGGTGACAACAGTGATATTGTCTATGGTTAAACGAGCACATCCATTATATTCTAACACCCTTCACCCTATGAATGGAAGAAGCACTCCCCCTCCTCAAGCTCCTCTGACTCTTCTAGTTGGATCTTTGTGATTGCAATGGTAGCACTAGGTTCTACATTGATGATCTGTTTTCCCTTACCTTGCTCCAAATCATATTCTAAGTCAGGGTCTAACTCTTTTTCTTTAAGCTCATCCAACAATGATTGTTTTGAGTGACATTTATCAGTCTTGTGCCAAGAGATTTTTTGGAGCTCACAACACTTTTAGTGTCTTTTGACTTTCCATTACGCTTCTTTTTATGTGGCTTGGATTGGTTTTCCTTAGGTTGGATCTCCTTGCTCTATCCCTTGTTCTGTGAGTTAATAGGGCCACCTTTACCATGCTTATGTTGTGGCATATTTTTAGACCTGAATTACCACTTATTCCTTATATTGAATTTACGCTCCATTTTGACAACATATTGATAAGCAGCTCCCAATGAGGAGATGTCCTAGAATTCCATCTCTTCTTGGATGTACCTGTGTAGGCTATTGTGGTACTTCAAAACTAGGTTTCACTCGAAGTCTATGATACCCATCTTTTAGTGCAAGGTATGGAATATGTTGATGTACTCTAACACCATCTGGTCTCTCTTCTGATGCAGAGTCATCCATCTCGTGTATTGTTCATCATATTTTCCAACAGGGTATAATTCCTCCTTGAGGGAATCAAAAAAGGCCATCGAAGTGGGTCATGTCTGAATGTTATAGACTCATCTTCATTATGTCTCTTCCAATAACTTTCACACCAATCTTTGCAATGGGGAAGGGATTTAAGGAGCGCAAAGGTGATATTTTCGATGTCAGAAATATTTTGAACAAAGTAATAACCCTTTAATATATTTAGCCATTTCTCCAAAGCATATATCTACCCTTCAAATAAATGGATATTTTACCTTGAAAGTGCCTCATCCATCGTCGACAATTATTGAAGGATCTAGGAAAAGTTGTCCATCATATCATTCCTTCGTCGCACAAGGGATTCCTCAAGAAACATCTTGATAGGATCTCTTTCTCCATCATCTCTCGTTTCCCTCACCATGGGAGGCCTCTTGGGCTACCAAGAGCGATCGTCTCCTAGTGAAACTAGCTCGAGACCCAACTCTCTATACCCTGACCTCATCGGGGACATGCACTGGGAAACAACAAGAAGCATATTTCTTGAATACCACTAATCTAGATTGTCTAAGGAACGAAATGAAACACGCATAGGACTATAGAAAAGAGCACAGTAATACAATGAAAACCCAACTTTTGTCAGTGAATAAAATAGTGGAATATTGTAGAACACAAACTGGCTAAAATGGTGGTAGCTTATCTCTAAAGAGAGAGAGAGAGATGTCAATTATTTTTATTCACAAAAGATAATACAAGAGGTTGAAAGAATGGTATTTTAACATAAATAAAGAACCCTAAAGTTCCAAAACCTAACCCTAGGAGGTGAAGAGAAAAAAGGTGTTTTTGAGCCTCGAGGTAGTTAGTTGCTACACCAACTTCCTAGGGGTGCAACTTTCACATACAATCTCCTTTTGGCATGCATAGTAGCCCATTGAAAAGCTCTAACTAAGGACTACAATATTGTGGCATGGCCTAGGCGTTTTGAAGACAAAGCCGAGCCTTTGAATTTCCTAGAAAACATCGTTTAGGGCCTCAAAATGACCTCAGAAGTTTAGGACCCAAAAAATCTTAACAAAACTGCCAAGATGGAGAACCTTGTCAATTCAATGGAAGAGGTGGGTAGCCATGATATCCACATGGATCAATTTTCTTTTGATTTGAAAATAAATGCAAGCCAACCCCTTACCAGGGGATGAAATTTTGGGAAGTAACATAACAAGGGTCTCCACTCCATGTCTATCCAATCCCCTAGGTTTTTTTCTAAAATTTAATTGTTATAGAAACACACCATTAGGGCTTGATTCACCAGGGCTGCAACTTGATTCATTTTGATTCCTTACCTAAAACTAAATTGAGCTTATTCTTATTCAATGTTGCACATTTACGACTTTGCTTTCGTGGGTTTTCCTTCCCAACTTCATTGCACCACCCTCATCCCTAAGGTTTCCCGAAGTGTTAATCCCAAACCCTTCATTTCCTAACAACACTCCAATCCAGTAAATGTCTTCACTAGGGTTCCCTACCTTCTCCCTACATCACTAGTTAAGGGGTTTAAAAAACAAAAAATCCATTGGTGTGGGAGTTTAACCTTTAGAACCTGCTTCACCGTCTTCTACCCAAGTATATAGAAGAGGGTTTGCCAAATGCAATGAATGGTTATATGATTTACCTCACTTATGATATTTTGCACTTCAATCAAAGAATATCCTTTATTGTTGTCATAAAGGATCAAATGTGACTATCGCATTCATATTTACCTTTTGTACTCTCCTTCGTGCAAGTATGATTTAGGGTTTGGGTGAAAGAGTTCACGTTTTCATGATCCAAACCTAAGTTCCCTAGGGGTCTATCCCCATAAATTTCCCCTGGGGTCCTACATGTTGGCCCCATTGTAAATATAGACCAACCCTCAAAAGGGTCCACTGAATAGTCTACTATCTCCTCCTTCATGGTGCTTGAGTGTTCGACCACCTATCGTTGTTGTTGTTGTTGTTGTTGTTATTTAAAGTATTAAGTTTATATTTTTCAAATGGTAACATGAAATATTGTGTATTTGTTCCAAAAAAATAATGTAATTTAGTATTTATATTCTTAGTTTTTCTAAACTTTGAACAACGCTAATTTATAATAACCGTTTTTCCAAGAAATCTAAAAATTATATTAAATATTATTATGTTGTGGTAATATATGTTGAAAGAAATCCTTATTTAATGATACTTGTTTACTAAGTATTTTTAATTGATACTTACTTAAGTATTTATTGATTTGATAGTGCTCTCGATTGATTTTCTTTGTTTTGTATCTTGTTTTTTTAAGAAATACATGGAGAATCTCTATCGTCCCTCTAAAGTAAATAGCAATGTTATGCGATTTGTAACATGAAGCATTTCCAATAAAGTGAAATCTTTATAAATCAAACATAACAATAAACAATAAATAACACAACTTTTTAAGAAACTTGAAAAACAAGGAAAAGCAGCATAGCAGCTAGTCCCTGCCAAAAGGATACAATTCACAATTTAATATTTGTTATGCCATTTGTAACATGAAGCATTTTCAATTAAGTGGAATCTTTATAAACAATAAATAATACAACTTTTTAAGAAACTTGAAAAACAAGGAAAAGCAGCATAACAGCTAGTACTTGCCAAAGGGATACAATTCACAATTTGATATTTGAAATTATAGATAAGTTAGGAAAGAAGGAAATTGAAAGACACTAGACAGTAGATCAGTGTAAGCCAAAGTGACAGTGGAAACATTTTCTATGTTCTAAGGATGTCAACGTGACAGTGGAAACAGTAAAATCTATGTTTGAAGCATTTGAGGTTTGTTTATTTTCATTGCTTTGTCAGTTTTGTGTATTTTCATTTCCTTGTCACCATTCAATTAAAAATTACATAAGAGATATATTAATGTATGTGTCTCTTCCCTGTTTTCTGTTTTTATATAAGAACTATAAGAATAAGAATATGGCACATAACATATTAAAAATTAAGATGGAAAGAAAAGTCATTCGATCTTCCTAACAAGAATTATGACTTCTCTAATTATAATGGATAGTAGAGAGTTATGTGAGGCGCATACCGTTCTTGAAAAGAGAAAACCTAATAACTAGAATTTTGGGACAACAGTTCTTCCTCTGTCTTTTCTATATATCATCGTTGTCTTTTTATAAATTGTATGTGTGACAATGCCATAAATCATGCAGTCTAAAACTTTATACAAATTGGTGTAGAAGCTTCATTCATTGTGTGAAGATTCATTGTTTGTTCGTAGGAGTAGAAGCAAATCGATACTATTTGAACCAGAAATTGGTGTGATACCAGAGTCGAGGAAGGTGTAATAGGATGAGGAATAGGCGTCGCTGAAGAAGATGATCTTCAAAACCTCGTTTACAGTTTCATCTTCGTCCCCGCCCATCACATTAAATGCCTCCTTCAGTGCCCACATCTGTGCAAGGTCAGTATTTGATCTGCACTCATTTATTTCATAAATTTCTGGCATGATGAGTCGCAGAATCCTTTGAAACTCCTCAAAATTGAGAAAATCGTTGTTGTGGGCATCTGCAACAGATATCATGCCCTCCATTTGCTCTCTGCTCAAATCCTTCCCTGGTCTAAATCGGCTACCAGCGAAAAAGTGTTGGAGATCTGAGAGACCTATTTTCCAATCGCCATCTTTGTCCAATACATTGAAAACCTCCTTCACCGTCCACGATTCCTCCCCCACGATTTTCATTCTTTCAATGGCTCGATTCTATTTTTGCTACTATAACTGGCGATATGAAAAACCCAACTACCAATTTAAATTTGTCAGCAAAATGAGGTGGACTGACCTCAAAACAAAAGAAAAGGAATGCCACAGGAAAACAGGAGTCATTGGATGGCCAAATAATTGTCAATTTACTAACAGGAATAAGGTAGTAGGGCAATGGATACTAATTCTAGCCTTCCCAAAGCTACTTGGCCTTCCATCTAGCTGCGCCTTCTAGATAGTCAAGCCTTGATTTATTCTGGAGAGAAGAAGCCAGTCGACAGCAGGAAGGGTTCAAAGCCCCCGCAATTGAAAGACCGACCAGGCTCAAACATGCATGGAAGGGATTTTGTTTAGAAGATCCGGAGTGAAAGAGCGGTCAAGCTCAAAAATGCATCCCCGCAATTGAAAGATAGGTCAGGCTCAAACATGCATGGAAGGGACTTCGTTTAGAAGATCCAGAGTGAAAGACCGGTCAGGCTCAAACATGCATCGAAGGGATTTCGTTTAGAAGATGCAAAGTGAGACATTCCACTGGAAGGCGAACACCACACATGCAGAGATACTAAGTCACTTAGGAGAACGAAACTGGGAATAAGGTCAATCTATGAACAACCTTCACTCGACGGTAGGGCTTTCTGGTGCTGCTTCGAATGGTCATTATTGATGATGCTTAAACTGGTGGACAATAAAAATTGGAATTGGAACCCCACAAGAGGGAGTCGTCCTTGCCAGTAAGGATGTTGGCTTTGATACAGTAGAAAAAGATCTTATAGATGGTAGAGAATGTCAAACCACATAAAGGAGAAGAGTTGTTAAAGCCAGCCAAGAAGCCCCAATCAAACGAGGCTCCAATGCAAAAATGAAATTTTTTTATAAGTCTGAATTTTTTCTTGGATAAATTTGAAATAGTAAATTTGAGTTCCATACCTTTGCTTCTAGTTTTTTTTTTTTTTTTTATTATTATAATAATTCAGTACATGTTTTCCTTCAAAATGTCCAGTTGCTTTCAAAACATTTGTTTAAGGTGTGAGTTGTAAAACATGGAATTTTTTCTTGGATAAATTTGAAATAGTAAATTTGAGTTCCATACCTTTGCTTCTAGTTTTTTTTTTTTTTGTTATTATTATAATAATTCAGTACATGTTTTCCTTCAAAATGTCCAGTTGCTTTCAAAACATTTGTTTAAGGTGTGAGTTGTAAAACATGCTCAGTTTCTTCTTATGTTCACCTCTTGTAGCCATTTCTTCTTCTTCTTTTTCGGCATGCCATAGTTACAGTGATTTTAGCTCCTTTTGTCCCAGGTAATCCCAGTGCCGCTGGTTTTTCTTTCTTCGCAATCCTCATATGAGATGTTCTACTCTGTTTTGGTTGAAATGGTTATTAAACAAAAACAATTATTTTTTTTACAAAGCAAGGGATTAAAAGATAAATGAATTTTGGTTACTGGATTTTGAGTAAAATCAAACCAAAAAAATAACTAAAAAACCTCCAAAAGATAAACATTTACACTACTCTTTTTAGATTTAATATGTTTGTTTGTTTTTACAGAATAATGAATACTAATTTACAATTTAATGAAATAAAATAGTGATTATTGATTGGTTTTTATAACTATATATTTATTAAATTAATTTTTAAATCTGACAAATAGCAAAAATAAAATGAGCAATTAATAAAATATACATTTTTAAAAAATTAAAATATACTTTTTTTATAATTTTTCAAATAAATAAGTTTAACCTAATTATTTACAAAATTTTGAAAATTGTTTGAAAGAATTGGCTAACTAATACAAAGTCAATAGACATTGACTTCTTACCTAAAGCTATAGGGGTGCAATGACTTATAAGAACTCTACAAACAAATCAATAAAAATGAATTTATTTTATCGAATGAAATTTGCTCATAGATTTTTTATTTTCAACAAGGAAAAGTTTATATATATACAAAATTAATGATTAAAACTAAAATTGAAAATAAGTAATTTGTATTAATTTTAATTAATAAAATCAAGTTATAAAGAATAATATGGAAAAGCAAAAAATTGAATGAATTGTATATAATAATTTTTTATGTTAATTTTGGTGGGTTAACATGAGTGGTTGAGTGTTTTTTATCCAAATTTGACCTTTGTAGAAATCTCTTTGTAAATTTTGTAATAAGCATTTAGTATTTTTGTTTGGCAATGTTGAGAAAATGTCCAAAAATTCACTTAGCACTTAAAACTAATCATTGTGATGGTTGACCTTCCAAGGAAACTCATTAAAAATGAAGGTTGTGGAGAAGAAGGGCATTGAAATGACAGAGAAGAGAGAAAAGACTAAGAGGAAATGAAGAAAGGGAGAGCTCTAAGAGGCAATCAGCTCAAAGATCGTAGGTTAAGGGAGACATTGTGCCTAGCCACTCGTGAGCAAAGATTGTTGTTGAGTTCAATCCACCTATAAATGTGTTTGTTTTTTTTTTAACAACAATGCATAAGGTTTTCTATGCATAGTTCACCCTTTTTTAAATCAATTCCTCTCAATGAAAATCCCCTGGAACCTAGTTTTTCCATTTGGATTTCCAGTGTAAAAAAAAAATCTTTATTGCATCATGGTGTTAATGGTTGTGTATACTTGATGTAGTTTGGTTTTAATCTATTCTTGCATTATATGTAAACCACGAGAACTCTAACAGAGCTACAATGTAATCCTAACTATTTTCACTAGTTTAAATGATTGCTTTGAGTGTTGGAATTGGTTGAGTGTATTCGCAGTTCACTGTTTAACCACATTCTAAAACGAATTTTGCAATTGCGTCTTGCTTGGGTGTCTATTATTTTGTGGTGGGTTTGTATGAGTACATATCATTTCAATTAGTTATAGTATCATACTGTCATATTCACCCATTATTAACTTATTTAATCATGGGAATGATAGCTACAACGCTACCACATATCTTTTGTTCAATGTGTGGAGAGAACCAGTAGCTCAAGAATGTATTTGGAGAGCCTCTATTGAATAGAGGTATGTCTACTTAAGCAAGCAACCGAGTAGTGAATCAAATATGAAATAGAGCTATTATTTTTTTATGCACGTTGGTGATTAATAGCAAAGAGCATTATTTATTCCACAGAGGATCCATATTGGCGAAACAAACAATCCGTAGGTCTATTGTTTACAGATCATAAGGTATCAGAGCAAGTTTGTCAAATACCTTGAAGAAGCTACCATGGGAAAAGCCTGGAAGAGGAAGAAGCTTGAAAAGTTGAGAGACTTCAACATGCAGATCTAAGAGGAAAGTTGGTATTGAAGGAAAAAAGTGGATGAGCTGGAAAAATAACTTGTCAAACCTCAAGATTCCTTCACCACCACGAGGGAGGAATTAGACAAGAGTCGGTTGCATCTCTTGCTATTGGAAGAAAGAAGAAAAATTCACTTACTAGGATTTGGCATTGAAGGAAGAGGCCTTGAATAAGTTACAAGAAGTTGTCCAAGAGAGGCCAAACAAACCCCTTTTGTTGTCACTATGGAAGCCAACACCATGACAGAGATGAGCATGGTAAATTCACCTTCCAAGATCCTTCCTCAAAATACCTTCAGTGACTTTGAAAAGCATGCTAGAGGCATTAGTTCCAAGCACATGAGGAAAATGGGCTATGATGGCCAAGGGCTAGGCAAGAAAGGCCAAGGAATTTAAATCCCCATTATAACTCAATAAAGGCCCAAAAGCATGAACACCTAGGATCTAGTGGACAAGAAGCCAACACGACTTCAACTCAAACCACCTTCATCAAGGCAATAGAAACTGAAAAAGAAGTCATTCCTATGGAGGAGATGGAAGATAGAAAAGGAGTGTGTAGCAAGCCACTCAAATTTTCTTGTAGAGGCTTGGAAGAGGGAAGAAACAAGATGATTCCACCATGCATATCCACTCAAACTCTTGCGAGACCAAGCAAACACACTGACAAGCATCATCACAAACTGAAAAGGTATGGCATAGTTACATCTTAAAATAGGTCATAAGGCTAGCAGTTGGCACTCTAGAAGGCCAAGTAGCCCATGCAAGAACTTTTGTCAATACTTCATACTGACTAGACATTGGGAGGATGAACATTGGAGACTTCACCCAAATTTCCATCCGAAGAACCAAATAGCTAACAAGGAATCTTGGAGAGTTAAGGTCAAGGGGGGGAAAGGCATTGTTTGCACTTGCAACCCAACAAGTAGCAGTTATCCAACAACCTATTAGAGTAGTGAATGTCATCTCTAGCCATGAGATGGACATGCCAAAGGTAGCCCCTATTCAGCCCTTATCTTCCATCTTGCAACGGAGGCACCCTTTCTTGGAGATTTGTTGGAGGATGCTTCAAGGAAGAGAAAAAGATCAAAGGGAGTTGAAGCTTTTGGGGACCAAAAACCTACAAATGGGGGAGGTGTGATCTGAATTGGATCCCCATCAAAATCTCTTTGGAAACTTTGTAATAATCATTTAATTGTTTTTTTGGCAAAGTTGAGAAAATGATCCAAATTTCACTTGGAAGTTGAAATGAACCATTGTGATGGTTGGCTTTCCATGCAACCCAATAAAAATGAAGGTTATGGAGAAGAAGGGCATTGAAATGGAAGAGAAGAGAGCATGGATTAAGGGAAATGAAGAAGGGTAGTTCTAGAGGGATTAGCTCTAAGAGGTAGCCAGCTCGAAGATCATAGGATGAGAGAGACATTGTGTCTAGCCATGCATGAGCAAAGATTGTTGTTGAGTTCAATCCACTTGTAAATTTGTTTATGCAAGTGCATAACATTGTATAGGGTTTTCTATGCATAGCTCACCCTTTTTTTAATCAATTCCTCTTAATGAAAATCCCCTAGAACCTGGATTTCCCATTTGAATTTCTAGTGTAAAGAAAATATTTGTTGTCTCATGGTGTTAATGGTTGTGTATACTTGATGTGGTTTGGTTTTAATCTACTCTTGCATTCTATGTAAACCACGAGAACTATAACAAAGATACATTGTAATCCTAGCTCTCTTCATCGGTTTAAACGATTGCTTGAGTGTTGGAATTGGTTAACTGTATCGTTGGTTCAATATTTAACCACATTCTACAACCAATTTTGCAATTGCTTCTTGTTGGGTGTTTATTATTTTGTGGTGGGTTTGTATAAGTACACAACATTTCAATTAGTTCCAATACCATACACTACAACATTGTTGTATTTGCCCATTATTAACTTATTTGATCACTAGAATGATCGCTACAACGCTGCCACATATCTTTTGTTCGATGTGTGGAGAGAACTAGTAGCTCGAGAACAGATTTGGAGAGCCTCTGTTGAACAGAGGTATGTCTATTGAAGCAAGCAGCCAAGTAGTGAACCAAATATGAAATAGAGCTATTATATTTTATGCATGTTGGTGATTAGAAGCGAAGAGCATTATTTATTTCCGCACAAGATCCGTGTTGACGAAACAGACAGGTCATGGGCCTATCGTTTACAAATCAACTTTGGTTTACATGAAAGAGATCTCGGGATCAATTCCCCACGCTAGCTACATCTATGATGTAGGTAATGAGGGTAAGTGCCCAAGAGTTTTTCAGGGATCTATATTCTAAGGGAAAAAATAATCTTTCACATTAATTAAAAGTTATTGCACTTAAAAAATAATATCATTTCATCTTTATACATATAAAATTATGAATTTAAAATGGAATTGCCTTGTTTATTGGCCATGACTTACTTGAGTAGAGTAAGCTTTAGAGAATTTTTGTCATCCTACTCGAGAACAATAGCATGAACAATTGTGAGAAAGAAAGCAAGAGTCGTGGGTTTACAGTTTCTTCAAAGATGGACACTAATTAGGATCTACACCACTGAGATTTATCGAGATAATTTAACACAAATTTGGTTCTTCAATAATCATGACCAATGGTCAACAAATAGTGTGGATCAGTCTCAAGCAAATCCCCCTTTTCTATGTGGTTTTGGAGTGTGTGTTTACAACTTGGTATTTCATCAAAGTTTGAAGATTAATTAGTGTATGTTTCTTTAGAGTGAAGGAAAAGGAAAATGTTGACCCTATGTTTTGCATGGGCAATGCCCTAGTTTGGATGACGGCCCTACAAAATTCATGCATCTCGTATCCTTTCCCTTGCAATAGTGAGGTGTAACCCTAACCTTCCCTCTTATAAGTGCTTCATCTCCAATGGAATTTTCATCTTACAAGCTCAAGAAAGACCTCCAATAAGCTTATAGCACACAATGGTCAAGTTGAATCTTCATGTGAAAAGGTTGCTTCAAATTTGTCATTTCCCTGGGCCAAGAGGCTTTAGATCAAGAGGAACTTCACTTAGCACGAGGTATGACATGCTTTAACAAGGTTTGGCCTCATCTCATAACCATGCATCCATGGTTTTTTTCATTTTTGGAAACGCATTCTTTAGAGAGAAGTTTACATCTTACCTATGTGCTCATGGGTTCTCTATTGTGGAGTTTGACACTAAGGATGGGGAGCCAATCTTTCAATCTAGGCCTTGGTTTTTGGGGCATGTTGCCTTA
>CBVK0100414245.1:0-19502 GCA_900067695.1 Picea abies
ATTAATATTGACCTTTATTACATCCGAATACATTGATCTACCTATGTGCAGGTTAGGACCTTAACAAGATGCACCCCTATAGGTGAAGCAAAGAGGTCTCTGTACTCCTCTAAAATATGGTCCACCTACTTTTATTGTGTAAAGAGACCTTGTGATGAAACTGTGGTGGTTGTAGTGACCTTTCGTTCACCTTCAAACCAAACCATCAATATGTCAAACTTCAGAGTATGAGATATTACCTTTCGACACTATTTTGTTCAGATCAATGAAATTGTAGTAGTCAAAACTACATCTGGTACCCTGCAGGGATGATCTCCCAAAGTAATAATGACACTATGGGGTTGGGACTCATAAAAAACATGATGTTTCCACATATAATATTTTTCTAAATAACATCACAAAATTTGAGTGGAGAAACATCACACAATACCTCATCCTTGAAGGGCTTGATGTTGTAGGACAAACAACATTGCTGGCTGACATGAAGATCTTGTCCCCAACTCAACTAATCGATGGTGTATGGTTGGGGGTGTGGCATCATCTACATATTGAGTCTCTTGATGAAGTTGGATGAGATTAGGTTCTTCTAGCTCCTACTGTGAACAATGAAATATAGTGGGGTCCTCTTCACCCATTTTTACGAGTGGAAGAGGCACTCCCCTTCCTCGAGATCCTCTATTTCGTTTAGTTGGATATTTGCAGTTGCGATGATAACACTGTGTTCTACATTGATAATCCAATTTCCTTGATCCTATTCTCAATTAGAGTCTGAGTCAAGGTATAACTCTTTTTCTTTAATCTTGGTCAATAATGACTGTTTCGAGTGACATTCATCAGTGTTGTGCCAGGGGATTTTGTGGAACTCATACCACTTTCCAACATCCTTTTTCAACTTCTTGTTACCCTTATTTATCTGTGTCTTGGAATGTTTGTCTTGAGGTTTGCCTTCCTTGACTTGTCCCTTGTTCTATGAGTTAGGGCTGCCTTTACCATGCTTCTGTTGTTGCGAATTTTCAGGCTCAAAATATCGCTTTTTTGTTACTTAAATTTATGCTCAATTTTGATAGTGTATCAATAAGTGGCTTCCAGTGAGGAAATGTCCAAGAAATCCATATATTTTTGGATGTACTTGTGTAGGCCATTGCAATACTTTAGAACCAGGTGCCACTCAGATTCTCTGATATCCATATTTGAGTACAAGGTATGGAAGATGTTGGTGTACTCCAATACTGTCTGGTCTCTTTCCTGATGTAGATCATCCATGTAGTGTACTGGGTATCATAGTTTCCAACATGGTAGAATTATTCCTTGAGGGAATCAACAAAGGCCACCCAAGTGGGTACTATACTGAATTTCATATACTTGTATTCATTATGTCTCTCCTAGTAACATTCCCACCAATCTTTGACACGGGGAAGGGATTTAAGGTGAGCGATGGTGATCGTTTTGGTGTTGGAAAATTTTTGAACATAGTAATGCCCCTCTAATGGATCCAACCATTTATCCAAAGCATCTACATCTATCTGGCCTTCAAATAAAGGGACATCAAAGTTAACTTGTACCTTGAAGTGTTTCACACCTTTGAAATGGCTTCTCATTTAAGGTGTCTCGCCTACCATTGGTAATTGTCGAAGGATCTGGGAAAATTTGTCCATCATCTCATTTTTTTGTTGCACAAGGGATTACATAAGAAAAATCCTAAAATGATACCTCGCTCCATCATCTCTCTTTTATTCTTCCATGGGAGGTTGCTTGGGTTGATGAGAGCGGTTGTCCCAAGTGAAACTAGCTCGAGACCCAACTCTTTATAACTAGACCTTGTCAGGGACATGCACTGAGAAATAACAAGGAGAATATTTTTCTAATACCATTGATATGGATTATATTTAGAAAACAAAAACAAACACAAAAATATAGCAGATATTACAACCATACAGTGAAACCTAACTTCTATTAATGAATAAAACAATAGAATATTGTAGAACACAAACTGGCTAGAATGGTGGTATCTTATCTATGAAAAGAAGATATGTTGGCTATGCTCATTTGAAAAAAGATAATACAATGGGCCACAAGAATAATTTTTTAGCATAAAGCAATAACCCTAAAGGTCCAAAACCCTAACCCTACAAGGTGAAGCACCAAAAAGTTTGCAGTCTCCAAGGTGGTTAGTTGATGTGTCAACTTCCTGTGGGCACACATTTTGCATAAAATATTTGTTTGGGGTTTTTAGTAGCTCATTGGAAATATCTAATTGAGAACTACAATTATTGGCAGGACCTGGTCATGCCATAGAAACTCCATGCCCTCAAATGGCCAAAAAACATCATTCAGGGCCTCAAAATGACCTTGGAAGTTTAGGACCCAAAAATCATAACAAAAAACGACCAAGATGGAGAACCATGATGAGTCAGTGGAAGAGGTGGCTGGCCACCAATATACACCTGGATCAATGTAACACCCTGATTTTGATCCCCATAAATGTAATGTAATGTATATATGTGATTTAGGCTGTGAGCCCTACAATATGGCCAAGGGCCATGAAATGTAAATTTTGTACATCAAAGTTATTAATAATAAAATTCATCACCAGATGTAGATGAGGAAGGACAAGAACATGGGGGGCTATGATTCCACAAGAGAAGAATGAAAGGGGGCTTAAGGTGCTTAAAAAGTGGGCCAAAGCCAAAATACAATATTATATCCCTAATCATAAGTTTATATACTTTATGTTTTTTTCCAGGTAACAACTCCTGAGGAAAAACCTCATGTACTTGCCCACATTTCGAGGATGGTACCTAGGGTAAACCCTGGATTCTTCATTGAGAAATTCTATTTCAACAACAAGGCTCAAAGTCGTTACAAAAATATACTCAATATGAGCTCAACATGTCATTAACAAGAATAGAACGTGGGTGGGGAGGATAACACTCCATCCCACAACCACACGAGCTAGACCCAATTGACTTATATACTTTATGTTTCCAAGGGTGATACATGAGATTATTAGGAAGCAACATGGTGCATTATTAACATGCAAATATAATGCATGTATTTTGGTTATGCAAGGGGGATTTTTTCATTCTTACCAGGGAAAGATGTGGTCTGAGAACTTAGGTGTGGTTCAATGAACTGCAAGGATGCTGTATTGAAATGATGGGTATTGATTAATGTTATATTGGTGTTAGAGTTTTAATTGAAAAGTCCAGGGATTGAATTTCCCATATGGTATGGGACATAATTATTATATTGGTGTTATAACATCAATTGTGACCATTTATGCATTGATGACATGATTGGCCTTTCCCTTTCCCACTTGCAGACCTTAATCCATTTTCCCTCCTCTGGATTCATAAAAAACACACTTTTTTGACGTATACCCACCCTACAAGTTATGCAAAGCGTGTACATACACATGTTTCTCCTTTGAAGGGTGTGTACACCTTAATTTGGCTCATAATAATAATATTTTGCATATTTTTGGGAGGGGTTCATGGGTTCCCCTAGTTCCTGACCCCCTATTGCCCATACACAACTTTTTGTAACGACTGCAACCACTTGGAGAGGGTATAAAATGAGCCTAAGGTTAGAGGAGAAGGACAATCATACTTGAAGCATCATAATGCTGGCATTTTCCTTCCCCATTTGCAAGCCCTTGTTCCCTTGCTATTGATCTATTCCCTCAGACTTGGAAACCCTTGTTTCCATCCTTCCTTGATTTTTATATCTAGTTCATAATAATCCATTCACCTTCTTTGGAATTGCATGAGCATTGTAGTTGGAGGTACTATCTATGGTCATTGGCCTAGGTGGAGGGACCTGAAGTCCGGTTCCAGAGCATTGTTGTAGTAGATACATGTGGTAACTACCTTTGTATTGTTGTTCATTAATAAAGAGACCTCTTTCCCATCAATTATTTGTGTTTTAATGCATGATGTTTATCTTTAAGAATTCAAATTATTAGAACATTAATTGATCTAATTGCTTTACTTTCAATCATTTTTATGAAAGTTAGTTACCATATAACTACTTCTTTTTAGTTGTCAAATTGATTATTTTCAGGTGATCAATGGGATTGTTTGGAAGAGAGTTGAAGTGAAAGGTTTCGACCATGGGATCTTCATTGAATGAGGGGAACTTGGTATGATTCTATCTTCCTTACTAATAGTTAGTTAGTTAAGTTAGTTACAAGATATTTTGATGCAATTCTAGGATTAAGTTCACTCTTTTAAGGTCGTCGCTCTATCGTGGATTTAACCCATAGCCATAGAAGAATTTCTTCATAATAGAACTGGAAACCATACTGGGGACTGTCTCCTTTGTAAGCTAGTGATAGGTTCTTGTATTTCTTTTTTCTCTTTGTTTGGATTTTTCTATTTTTACTGAGCAGTTTAGTGCTTCAAAGTCTTGTTTGTTCCTTGGCAAGCATTCTATCGCTCTCTTTCCAGTCTTTCTGGAAGTTTTGGGGTTGTATACATGGCCTACTATGTAGATATGTATGTACATGCTCCCTACCCTTGAGACAGGCACATACATACAGGTGTTGTTGTGTGCACATTCATTTACATCTTCTAAGAGAGATTTTTTCAACTTTCCTTGGCCTTTCTAGGATTTTTGCTTGGTTTTCTGGGATTTTCAGGGTCATCTGGCTCTCTGTAGCCTACTGTCAGTTTCAAAAATTTGTTAAGTTGATTAATCTCATAAGGAAAAGAAAAAAAAATAGTTTTGTTACTTATTGTTTCAAGGCTAGTTTGGTAGTGTGAAAGTTCTTTTGTTGAGTCTTTTCCTTCTTGGGTTGTTTTGGTAGCCCTCCTTATAGTCTGAAAGACTTTGATTGATTTTTTTCTATCCTCTACCTTACCTTTGCTTGTTTAGCAACAAAAAGAAAAATTGTACTAGTTTTTCATTTTCGTTTCGCTTCAATAACAAGAAAATAAAAAAAGAAGTTGGCTTTATTATTTTTCTTTTAGTCTTTACTCTTTTTTATCCTTGAAAAGAAAGTTCATTTATTAGCATTCTTTCTTCTCCTTTGTGCATTTATTTTAAAAATCTTACTTGCATTCTTGAAAGACTTTGAGTTTTCATTAGTATTGGTCATAGTTTCATTTTGGAAAAGAAAAGGATTCAATTTTTCTTCTTTTGAACAATTGCATTGCATTCAAAGAAAGATTACATCAAATTTTGCATTGCATCTAAAGTAAATCTTGCATTACTAATTTGCATTGAATATAAATTGCATTGCATTTGAATGTTAAAGAGATTGCACGTAGAAGTGTCCCTATAGCACACTTTTCCAATTGAAGAATAAGTTATGTTTTTTTTAACAACATTGTTCTTAAGAATTTCATTTTTTGCAAAGTCTCAAACATATCATTAGTTTGATGTTCGTTAACCTTTGAGTAAAAACACCTATAAGAATTAACACGTAATATAAAATTGACTAGACTTTTACTTATAGGGTTCAAAAACTAGTCTAGGGTAGGGCCTTGGATTATGATTGGAGAGATAACTCAACAAAGCCATTGAACAAACATAAGAGTATGACTTCGGGAGAGTGAAAAATCCAATTTTTGTATAGGTATATTTGGGAGCCTCCTCTAACACAATAATTAAACACGAGGTCATGTATGGAAGAGTTGAGGAGATTACCCCTTTGAGACTCTACCAAGAGTAGAAGATTGATCATATATGGGGGTTTTTTTAGTGCCTACACCTCTATATGAGATAACACTTTTGGATATTCGAGCATATCTAACCTACCCATAAGTTCAGTCTCGACTGTTGACAATACCCCCTGGATGTTGATTGCGATTTGGTAGCACTAGTAGCCTTTCCTAGGTACCACAGAGATGACTACAAGGGGTTTCCCATGGTACCTGAAGTAGAAATCGTATCACACTATCAATACCCTTGGAGGGTGCCCCACGAAGCGAGGGTTGCTTGCACTAGGTAGGGTTGTTATGTGGAGGTCGGGGTAACTGCTTCTCACTTTTTCGTTCATCAGTCGCAGGACTTAGTCAACCCGTGTCATTTTCTAGAAGAACCCTTTCCACACTTATTTGTTGCTTTAGTCTCAGGACCTAATCAACCTGAGCTGATGTATTAAAGAAGTGGTTTGAGTGTGTTGTTTCCTTATGGAATTTTTGTAGTGGTGTGCTATGTGCATGTAGTCGACCTTAGCAAGTTTGTTGGTGGCTACCTTGAATCATTGATTTAAAGCGGTTGAAAAATCACTTTGTCAGTCTCGAAGGGTCCAAAACATTTCATCGATAAGAGTGGAGTCTCTACCATTTCCTCATAGGCATCGACTAGACTAATCTAGTTCCTTTGATCCAACTAGTCCTCTTGAAGTTATAAATCATGAGATTGCAAAATCGAATGCTTTCGCACTAGAGGTAACTCGTATTTTAGATCTCAAAGCTGAAGGCTTCGTTAGACCTTGGAACCCTCTATTAACTGGACCGAATGATCTAGTTTTAGTGCATATTATGACTCTTGAGTCAAGTAACATTGAAAACCATTCTCTTTGGTGGTCTATTATGGAAGACACCTCATATGTGTTAGTGTCAGGGGTCCCTACAACCCCCACTTCGACTATAATTGGGGGAGGGATTTCACCCCTCACTTTTCTGCCCATACGACTCACATAACTCAAGCCATGATGGTTACGTTGGTCAATGGAACTATGCCTCTAATGATTCTGTCCACTTAGCCTTTGAGTGTGACTTTGTCATCACCATTTGTTTCTAATTCATTTTCATTTGGGATGTCATTGATAACATGCAAATTGTTTTGGCTATTTCTCATTCGATCACTCAAAACTCTAGTTTTGGGGCAGGGAGTTCTTCAACTCCTTTTCAAGGTTTTCCTTGAGGTGGGGGGAATATCTCTCCATATATCCCCTTTCTTGGAAGCATGCCATTTTATTCTTCTAGGCTTAATCATTTTGTGGGATGAAGCGGTTCGATGAGCAGAGGATTTCAATCCTCCAACATGCCTTCTACTTCTAACCCTTTCACATTGTTCGGTGGTTTCAAGAGAAATCCTTTCCATTCTTATGCGATGTCGTCTAGGGGTGATCCAAGTAGATATTGGTGGCCACCCACCTATTCCAACTGGCTTATTTTGGAAGTTTTCATGTCAGTACATCTTTCTGTACTTCAAGGGCCGTTTTGGGGCTATAAAAAATGTTTTATTGGGTTGCAATATAAAAACTATAGATGGAGTTAGAGTTTGTTGGTGTAATGCGTAGTTCTCGAAACGACCTTTCCAATGGGCTATCACACACCTAAAACAAATATTTTATGCAAAATTTACGACCCCGGGAAGTTAATGTACTAACTTACCCTAACGGACCACGTGACTTTTGGTGCTTCATCTCCTAGGGTTTTGGCATTCATGTTTATCATAAAAATGCCTTCAGAGCCTCATTGTAGTCATTTTCTTGAGAATGAGCGTAGCCATCACATCTATTCTCATAGATAAATCTACCACCATTGTAATGAGTCTTGTACTCTGTATTTTTACAGTCTCTGTACATATCTTTCATTAATTGAAATCATGTATTGCTGCATTTTTGGTAATATTTATGTGTATTTCATTGTAATATCTCTACTTTCATTTTGTTTCGAAAATAATCCAGATCAGTGTTATCAGAGTAGAATGCTCTTGATTATTTTTTAGTGCATGTCCCCGATGAGGTTCGAGTATAGCAAGTTGGGTCTCAAGATTGTCTCTCTTGAGGACAATCGCTCTCGCACGCCCAATAAACCCTCTATGGCGGTAGAAAAGAAAAACGATGGAGCAAAAGATTCTATTAACCTATTGCTTGAGTAATCTCTCACACGACAGAGAGAAAAAATGATGGAGAATTTTTCCCACATCCTTCAACACCTGCTGATAGCAACATGCACATCTTCATCAAGCGACCACTATTAATTTAATTTTTTTCATCAAGTGACCACTAGCAACATGACCATCTTCATCAAGGCACAAGTTAATTTTTATATTCCTGTATTTGAAGGTTAGATAGATACAAATGCCTTAGAAAAATGGTTGAACTTGCTAGAAGGTTATTTATATGTTCACAATTTTTCCGAGAGGGAAACAATCACCTTCACACTCCTCAAGGCTCTCCCCCATGTCAAACATTGGTGGGAAAATTACTAGGAGAAAAGTTCCACAGAGGAATCTAGAATATATGGGGCCGAGCCCACTCGAGATTTTTTGTGGATACGGTCAAGGAATAATACTACCCTGTTGATAACTATGAAGACCAGTACATGATATGGACCACACCACGACAAGAGAAGAGCCAAACAATGTCAGAGTTCACAAATACTTTCCATACCTTGCGCACCAACATGGGTATCAAAGACTCTGAGTGGCATATCGTTCTGAAATACCATGGGGCTCTGCATAGGTACATCTAGACCAAAATTGATTTCCTAAACATCTCATCATTGATAGCTACCTATCGATATGATGTCAAAATTGAGTAGAAATTTAGGCAATAGAAAAAATGGGAGTTCGGGTCTGCAAATCCGCAACAACCAAAGCATGGTAAAGATGACCCTAACCAACAACCTCTCAACAACCAATCCAAGACATCAAAAAATAAGGGTAAAGGAAATACTGATAATGACATTGGGAAGTGGTGCGGCTTCCACAAAATCCCCTAGCACAACACCGATGAATGTAGCTCGAAACAGTCATGGTTCTCTGAGGTCAAAGACAAGGAGCCGAAGCCTAATTCAAAATCTGATCCAGAAAATATTGAAAATAGATAGATCGTTGACACAGACGCCACTGCTACTATTGCGACAACAACAATTCAAATAGAAGAACCAGTTGATCCCGAAGAGGGGGAGTGCCTCTTGCATTCACAGATGTGGTCATAGAGGTGGGTGAAGTGGACCCCGTTGCATTTCATTGTTGATAGCAACAACCATAAGAACCTCATCTCAGTTTAGGTCATCAAACAATTGGGGTTGTCAACAACACTACATCCACAACCATACAACATCGGGTGGCTTCACCAAGGATGAGATCTCTGTGTCAGCCGACAATGCCAATTGTTCTATGGCATCCAACCCTTCAAGGATGAGGTAGTGTGTGATGTTGCCCCTCTTGATGTTTGTGATGTTGTTTTGGGCCAACCATATATGTGGAAATGTCATGTTGTTTATGAGTCTTTAACCCGTAGTGTCATTATTACTCTGGGGGTTCAGCTCTATAGGATACGAGAGATAGTTTCAACTACTGTTCCACCAAAATAGTGCCGCAAGGTAATCTCTCATACTGCAAAATTCATCCTCTTCACAGTATGCTCAAAGGACGCACAAAAGGCCACTACAACCACTGCATCCTCAACACTCTCTATCCAACACAAGTATATTGCAAAAGAGAAAGAAAATATTGTTCCTTCACCTACAATTGTGCCTACATAATGCCCCATAAAGCCCATAGAAAATAGGTTGGTGGAGCAGATGCAACCCTGCCAGTAACAGGTTCGTGACATCCTTCCATAGACCAAGCAACACAACTTCTCCAACAAGGCACGTAACTCACGAAGATTCACATTGAAAAAATTCTTTCCCCTCTTCCTTGGATGCTCAAAACAATGGAGACCATTTCTTCCTAAGGGGGGAGGATTGATCCAGGTGGATATTGGTGGCCACCCACATGTTCCAAATTCCAAATGGCTCATCTTGATAGCTTTCAGTTCAACACATTTCTTTGTAATGGGAAAAATTCTTTGTAATTATGGGTTTTGCACTTACGGGGCTGTCCTGAAGCTATACACAACATCCAGGTGGATATTTGTGGCCACCCTCCTATTCCAAATGGATTATTTTGGAAGGTTTCATGTCAGTAAATCTTTCTGTACTTCTAGGGCCGTTTTGGGGCTCTAAACAATGTTTTCTTAGCTTTCCACAATCAAACTATAGACAAAGTTAGAGTTTGATGGAACAATGTGTAGTTCTCAAAAATACCTTTCCAACGGGCTATCACACGCCTAAAACGAAGATCGTATGCAAAAGTTACGACCCCATGAAGCTAACGTACTAACTTACCCCAATGGGGCCGACATGAATTTTGGTGCTTCATCTCCTAGGGTTAGGTTTTTGGATGTTTAGGGTTTTGAAATTCATGTTTATCATAATGGGCATGTGGATCTACAAGATATCTACAAGATCTATAGTCCCATTAGTTGGAAACTTTCATACGACAACTGATAACATTGGTGTCAGGATGTATCCTTCCTTGATGGTAACATTCAACTTCATGATCCCAATATCGTATATTAACACTATTCTGGTTTGTTATCAACAGTCAAGCTCTTCAATCCCTATGAATCAAGTGAATTATTTTTTAACAAAGTACTTTGAGTATCCTTGGGTTTTACCCTCTCCATTTGACTTAGTGGAAGGTCTTTCACATGTTAGGATGGCCATGCCACTATATGCAATTGAGATAACTTACCAAGCAATTCAACAAGCTATTGTGTATCCCGATCCTACTCCTTTCTGGGTTGAAGAAGTGGATCACCCTATGGACCCTACACTCTTCTAACTCTCTATATTTCCTTGATATTTTTTTTCCTTTTAACAAGGAAATCCTTAAGGAAATTACTGGGCTTGAACGACCCTAGGAGGACTTACATCATCGATCTTATTTCCTCCCAGAACTTAGTAGAGTCGAGAAGGGAGAGTTTTGATCCTCTTTCAGCGGAGGTGTTGGTCATTCTGAGAACCCCTTAGCTATGCATCGTGTTTATTTTGAGGGCAACATGGCGAATATATTGAAAATAATTTCGATCAAAATCTCTTGAACCCTTGGCATCGTGGATAATGTTTTCATTGGTGTAGATTTCTATCTGGAGGAGATTCGTACTTATACTACCCCGTTCAAAGAATTCTATGATGTATTCACTTGGTCATATGAAGAAATGCCAGGCATAGACCCCCAAATTATCAAACATGAGATAAGGACATATGAAAATGTGAAACTTGTTCGACAAAAGTTATGACTGGTCAACCCTAGAAAGGCGACAACGATTAAGGAAGAGGTAGAGAAATTGCTCAAAGTTGGTTCCATCTATCCGATTCCCCTTCTAAATGGGTGTCAAATCTCGCTTTGGTTGATAAGAAGTAAGGAAGAATTCACATTTGCATGGATTTTTGGGATCTGGATAAAGCTTGTTTGAAGGATAGCTTCCCCACACCATTTCTTGATCAAATTATCGATGAGTGAGTGAGAAATGATATCTTTTATTTTTTGAACGATATCTTTGGCTATAACCAGATCTAGATCGGACCCTAGGACCAACAAAAAATGGAATTTGTATGTCCTTGGGGTACATTTGCATATCTAAATATGCCTTTCAGCCTTAAAATGTTGGGGTTATGTTTCAGTGGGCTATGTCTTTCACCTTTCATTATCTCAAGAATATAGTCAAGGCCTATCTTGTTGACCTCGCTACTTCCTCTTGCAAGAGAGAAGATCATCCAACCCACCTCCGGCTTGTGTTTGAGAGGTGCGGATATTATCGTATTTGATTGAATCCTAATAAGTGCATCTTTTGTGTCATATTAGAGAGTATATTGGGATTTATTGTTTCCAATAAGGGGATCATGGTCGATTTTTTAAAGGTTGAGGTGATAAGTCAATTTCCTCCCTCGTAGAATATTCTACAACTTCAAAGTTTGCAAGGAAAATCCAATTTTGTTAGTTGGTTTATCACTAACTATGATGAAATCACTAAGGGATTCATGCGCTTGTTGAAAAAGTTGGTCTCTTTCATTTGGGACGAGTTTGCGTAATGATCTTTTGACACACTAAAAAAGGCTCTTATTTCTGCCCCCTTACTTAGTCCCTTGAACTATAGTAGATATTTCTTATTGTATCTTGCAAAAAATGAATCTATTATCACCATGGTTTTGGTTCAGGAAGATGATGGGCTCTAGGAGCATGCCATTTACTACCTTAGTCACGGTCTGATGGGTCCTAAAATTGGCTATTCATACATTGAAAATATGGCTTTGGCAGCCATGGATGTTGTCCAGAGGCTTTGACATTAAATAATTTTACACAAGACTATTGTAATCACCGATGTCAATCCTTTCCAATATGCCCTAACATGACAAATCATTGGGGGAAGATACAATGAATGGATTTTCATACATGATTTTGAGTTGGAATTCGTTTATGCCAAGTCCAAATATTCTTTAGTCTTTTCCAAACTTATGTTGGAGTTTCCCAGGGAGGATGAGGACACTGTTTTCACGAACTCGTTTCTTGATGAGAATGTCTTCCTTATCTCTTCCAGTGACCCTTGGTATGGGGATATCGTCATATATCTCCAAAATTTGAAGTTCTCTTCACATTATTCATGAGATGAATGATGACGTATTCTCCATCAAGAGAAGAATTATCTCATTATCAATGACACTCTGTATCGCCGGGGGATTGATTCAATTCTTCATCATTGTTTAAATTTTGAAGAAGCAGAGAGTCTTCTTAATGATTTCCATAGAGGATCATGTGGTGGTCATCTTTCCGGGTTGGAAACAACCCAACAAATAATGTGTGCCAGATACTTTTGACCAACAATTTCCAAGGATTGGACTGAGGTGGTCAAAATATGTCACCCTTTTCAAGTATTTTCTAGGAAAATGTGGGTGCACCCTGCTCCTTTATTTCTGGTCGTCATCATCAATCCCTTAACCAAATGGGAGGTATATTTTATGACATGCCACCCACCTTTGGCTAGGAGGCATCATTACATTATCGTGGCCATTGAATACTTTACAAAGTGGGTGTAGGCCATGCCTATGTTTACAAATGATGGTGAGACTACAACACTTTTCATATTCAATCAAATCATTACCAGGTTCAAAGTTTCAAAAGATATTTTCACTCACCATGGTAGTCACTTCCAGAACCGAATGATGTTAGAATTAACATCAAAATTAGGCTTCAAGAAGGAGCACTGATATCCTTATTACCCTAAGGAGAATGATCAAGTAGAAGCTATCAAAAAGTATCTCAAGACCATCCTCCAACGAACTGTCAATGAGAGAAAATAAAATTGACATCTGATGCTTTACCCAACATTATGGGTGTACCGAACTTCAGTCAAGACTGCTACATGCTTCTCTCATTTCCAACTCGTGCATAGGTCGGAGGAAATTTTTCTAATTGAATGTGAAATACCTTCATTGAATATTTCTATTGAGTTTCTTCCTGACATGACATAGTTAGAAGTGTTCCTTGTTCATTTGGAACATCTCGATGAGCAACAATATCTTAATGCTGCCACAAATAATGACACACACAAAAAGCATCTTAAGAGTTGGTACGATAAGTTTTTCCACCCAAGGATATTTTCGAAGGGACATATCGTCTTATTCTATGACCAAGAGAAAGATGCTTTAGGCATAGGTGAATTGAATCCGATGTGTTACGACCCTTACATTATGAGGTGTTCCCTATGAAAAGGAACTTATGAGTTAGTCAATTATGAGGGTAACGTGTTGCTGAAGCCCATAAATGGGCTCTATATCAAGAGGTACTATGCTTGAGCATCAATGCTCAAGCTGTTGATATTATGGTATCTGCGGGAGGTATCAACCTCCATGTGTAACCTATGACTATATTAGAATATTTCGGAAGCTAGAGAAACTCTAAATAAATGTGTAAGAACCCTAAAAGACAAGTCGAATTAGTAAAATAATTAATATTAAAGTATTATCCTCCAAAAGGAGAAGTCGACCTAGATAGGTGACAAAGAGCACTATAAATAGAGGGTGCTTGAGTTCATTTGGACACACACTCTGACTCAAGTCAAGCGGTGCGCAAGTCTAGAGGAGGAGTGAAACTGCAATGACTCCAGTTGGGAACTGATTTTTGTCTCTGGTTTGGGACATCCTGCTTGGTGCACTATCTTTAGAGAAAGGTGTGCTCTCTCTTGGTTATCTTTTGGGTCTAGTGCTGCTTCCAAAATTATTCTATCCATCAAAGGTTATGGTGCTCGGGGGTGGCTACCTGCCTATGGTTGGGTGACAATATTGTAATATTGTCTATGGTTAAATGAGCACATCAAATATTTTAATAGGTTATGGGCCCACACCATCTTCAGGACAATCTAACCAATGAAAGGTAGAGTGGCAGTTCTTTGTGAAGCTCGTTGTGGCACCAGTTGCAACTGCAACTAGGGTTTATGATTTTGTAGTTGCAACAAAACCTACCTAAATCTTTGGGAACTTCAAGTGAGAAGTTTGGTATAATTCCTGGACATTCTAGTGTGCCTTAGCCTAGCACACCTCTTGGTACCTTCAGTTAGAAAAAACGTCAAGGTTGAATTTTTGGGTCAAAGTCAAAGTTTAACGAAATCATGTCTTACTCTATGAAGTCAGAGAACAAGATAGAAGGAGCTTCAAAATTTAGAGCATGGATGAAAATGATTGACCTCATCCTTGCCAAGAACATAGTTCTAGATATCGTAAAGGGAAAGATTGTGGAACCACAGTTTGAAGCAGGAAAAGAAAATGAACCTCAAAATATTGCAACAATGGAGAAGTTCAAGGACAATTAAATTAACACTATGAGTATCATTGTGGACTTTGTGAAATATCACTTGATATCCTACATATCAAATCTTGACTCATACAATAAGATGTATGATTCCCTAACTAACCTTTTTGTAGTAAGCAATATTGGACAAGTGATGAGTTTGAAGAATGAGCTTCATGATACAAAGATGACTAAGGATGACACTATAGCCTCATACTTTGTGAGGATCTCTCAGTTGAGAGATCAACTACAAGCTATTGAAGAAGTTATTCCAGAAAAGAAAATTGTGAATACAACACTTAACTTTCTAAATCATGGGATGCATTTGCTGCAAGCCTGAACACAAGAAAGGAGTTTCCAATGTTGGAAGAACTTTGGTCCTGTTGTGCACAAGAAAAGACAAGGATAAACTCAAAAGGAAGATCTCAAAAGGAAGAGGATGCTCAAGCCTATGCAACAAAGTTTAAAAGACACAAAGGTAAGAAAAGATTTAGCTCAAGGAAGAAATTCAATCATAAAAAAGATATGTCAAAGGTACAATTTTATGGATGCCATGAATATGGCCACTACAAAGGGCATTGTCCTAAACTAGCAAATAAAAGAAAGGAAAGACATTGTGCGTTAGCTGCCAATGATGAAGAACCTTCAAAGAAATCCAAGCATGAAGAAACAGATTTCTTCTACTACTCAGCTCTTATAAGATCCTTTGAAGACGACATGTGGCTAATCGATAGTGGAGATTCAAGACATATGACATTTGATCGTGAAAATATCTCAAGCATGAAGGAAAATGAAATATCTCAGAAAGTGGAAGTTGGATACAATAACTCTTATGCAGTCAAGGGAATTGGATTTTTTTTTATCAAAATGGAATCAAGTAACAATGTTCATATTAGCAATGTTTTATATGTTCCTGGTTTAAAAAAGAATTTATTATCTATTTCTTTCTTGGAAGACAAAGGATATAGAATAGCCTTTGTCGATGGAAAATTTCTTGTATGGTCTAAAGATTCAAAAATAGAAGATGCTAGAGTTATTGGGATTCATAAAGGAAGATTGTATAAACTCCTAGGGCTCAAGCTCTTGTACATAATGAACTCAATCCTAGTGAGTTATGGCATAGAAGGTATGCTCACCTTCATTATCAAGCATTTCCATCTCTAAAGAAGATGGTTGTAGGCATACCAGAACTACAATCAATACACGAAGTTGTTCACAGAGGATGTGCACTTGGGAAGAGTATTAAGAAGCCATTCCCAAGCAATGATAATAGATCCAAGGAGATATTGGATATGATATATTCAGATGTATGTGGTCATATGCTAGTGAAGTCTCTAGGAGGCTCTCTTTACTATGTGACATTCATAGATGACTTCTCAAGTAATACTTGGATGTACCTGATAAAGACGAAAGATGAAGTATTTGGAAATTTCCAAGAATTCAAAGCTGAAGTAGAAAACTTGACAAATAAGAAGATCAAGATGCTAAGATATGATAATGGAGGAGAATATACATCCAAGGAGCTCATTACCTTTTTTAAAGCAACTAGGATTAGGAGGGAGCTAATTGTCCTACATATTCCTAAAAAAAATGGTGTATCATAAAGAAAGAATCGTTCCATCAAAGAATCTGTTAAGGTAATGATGAATGACCATAATATATCCATGTTTCTAAGGGGATAAGTAGCTATGACATCCATATATATTTAGAACATAGGTGCTCATCGTATATTGAAGAACATGACTCCAAAAGAAGCCTTCTTTGGAGAGAATCCAAGTGTGGATCACTTAAGGATATTTGCTTGTCCTATCTATATCCATGTTTCCAAAGACAAAAGGAAGAAGTTGGAACCTTCAGGAAAGAAGGGCATATTCGTTGGATATAGTGATACATCAAAAGCTAATAGAATCTATGTCCCAAGTCAATAGAAGATTGAAATCAGCAGGGACGTAACTTTTGATGAGAAGTTTGCCTTCAAGAAATCTATAAAAGATTCCATGGACTCCAATGATGAAGAAGAACACGAAGATACCAAGGAAGAAAGTATATGTTCTCCATAACAAACTAATGAAGAACTATACCAACCACTTGAACCTATATAACGAGTTGTTGTACCCAAGAACAAAAAATGACCAGCATGGATAGAATCCACCTTACATGAAGCAAAAAGACATAAAGCTCCTAGTGGCACCTTCAGGGACAACAAGAGGTCCAAAATGTTCTCTAGTTATGCGACACTCATGACAAATATCGTCAATGTAGAACCTTCCACCTTTGAAGAAGCAGTCAAGAAGAAAGAATGAAAGGAATCTACGATGGAAGAATATCAATCCATCATGAAAAATGATGTATGGGAAATTGTGCCTAGACATGAAGGAAAGTCTGTAGTCACTTCAAAATGGGTTTACAAGATAAAGTATGTAGTAGATGGGAGTATTGATAAATACAAGGCAATATTCATGGCTAAAGGGTTCTCCAAGCAGGAGGGAGAAGACTGCGATGGGATTTTTTCTCGAGTTGCCAGATATACCTCTATTAAATCCATAATATCTCTTGCAACATCCTTGGGTTGGAGTTTAGATCAGATGGATGTAAAGACCATTTTTATAAATGGAGTAATTGAGGAAGAAGTATACATAGAGAAAAATCAAGGTTTTGAGGTACACTCGAGAGAAACCCATGTATGTAGATTAAAGAAGGCCTTGTAAGGACTCAAGCAAGCTCCAAGAGCTTGGTATGCATGAATTGACAATTACTTGATGAGACTTGGATTTTCTAGGAGCTATGCTGATCCAAACCTTTGTTACAAGTTTGTGAATGATGCACCTGTGATCCTACTACTATATGTTGATGATTTGTTTCTAACAAGTGCAGAGCCTCTCATTATTCAATGTAAGAGGGAGCTAGCCTCTAAATTTGATATGAATGATCTTGGTCTCATGCATTATTATTTGGGACTAGAAGTATGGCAGAAGCGTGGTGAAATATTCCTAGGGCAACAAAAGTATGTTGTAAAGATCCTTCAGAAGTTTGAGATGATGGATTGGAAATCCATGGAAACTCCCATGGTGACAGATATGAGGAAGTTGAGAGACTCTGATTATGATCTAGTAGGTTCGTCCCTGTATTGACAGTTTATTGACTCATTGATGTATTTGGTGAATGCCCAACCATACATTTTCTTTGTTGTGAACACGTTGTGCAGGTGGAACCTAGACATGAGCATTGGATAGCTACAAAGCACATTTTGAGATATTTTCATGGGACGCTAAATTATGATTCTAGATATGCCTCAAACAATTATGTACAACTGCATGGATTTGCTGATTCAGGTTGGGCAGTGAGTACAGATGAAAAAAAAAGTACTTTTGGTATATGTTTCAGTTTGGGATATTCTATGATATCATGGTCTAGCAGGAAACATAACTCTGTTTCACTCAACATTGCAAAAGTAGAGTATATTACAACTTGTGATGCTTCTACAGAAGCAGTATGGATCCGTAAGATAGTTTTTGTACTATTTGATCAAGTGATGGATTTGACTGTGATAGATTGTGATAATCAGAGTTGTGTGAAGCTTTTAGAGAACCCCATGTTCCATGTCAGGTTGAAGCACATTGATATCAAGTGCTATTTTCTCCGTGATAAAGTCCAAAAGGGAGAAGTGATTCTCTAATACATCTCCACTGATGAGTAGACAACTGATATTTTGATGAAGCTTCTGTCCAAGATAAAGTTTGCATACTTGAGGGACAAGCCGTGACTCGTGGATATTTCTCCCTTGGTTGAAAGGGAGGAGATGAATTCCTAGGTTGGGAGGGAGTGCTTATATATGGAATCATGGATAGTTAGTGTGCTGGTGGGAAACCATTCTCCCTGGGGAGAATGGTCCAGGTTGAAAAATTGGTGATCTATATCATGCTAGTACAATTTAGATATGATGCTTCAACATCATGCTAGTACAATTTCGATATGATACAAATGTATTGAGACACATCATGCTAGTACAACTTAGATATGATGCATTAGCATCATGCTAGTACAAATTAGAGATGATGCATATGTTTGGGTCACATCATGCTAGTACAACTTATATATGATGCAGTAGCATCATACTAGTACAACTTAGAGATGATGCAGATGAATCACATCATGCCAGTACAACTTAGAGATGGAGCATTGACACCATGCTAGTATGACTTAGAGATGATGTAGATGATACTCCACATCATGTCGGTACATCTTAGATATGATGCATTCACATCATGCTAGTACGACTTAGAGATGATATAGTGGAGATAATGATTTAGCATCTGTTGGGACAATCATTCTTCTAGGACATATGTACAGATTAGAAGAATGGTCCCTGTATCACTCTGTTGAGTGAGTGACTTATGCAAGACACTCTGTTGAGTGAGTTGAGTCCAACACATGACTTATTAAACATCATGCCCAATTACTCAAGTGGAGTATGGCCTCGAGAGATGATGCAAACAATGATATATTTTGCCAGGATGCTATCAGATGGTACTGATAGTGATGATGATGATCATGACTTGATAGTGATGACGATGATCATGACTTGATCTGTGTGATCATGAAATATCCTATGTGGCTATGATGATTCCACCTGTAGAATGGTTTGCTTGAGACAATTACAACTAATTCCTCCCTAGCTAGGAGGGAGTGTTGATATTATAGTAGCTACGGGAGGTATCAACCTCCATGTGTAACCTCTGACTAGATTAGAATATTTCAGAAGTTAGAGAAACCCTAAACAGATGTGTAAGAACCATAAAAGACAAGTTGGATCAGTAAAAGAATTAATATTAAAGTATTATCCTCCAAAAGGAGAAGTCAGCCTAGACAAGTGACAAAGAGCACTATAAATAGAGGGTGCTTGAGTTCATTTGGACACACACTCT